>JAMKCH010016051.1:0-79392 GCA_023653785.1 Ophioderma brevispina
CGAGGCCAGTGCATGGGGCCCCGAGGTTGGAGTCCATGGGACCCGAGACCGAGTCCACCGAGCATGGATCCAAGTCTGAGTGACTCGGGCTCGCCAATTGAGTCCGGAGGATGAGTCCGCTGTTCTAAACTCCACATCGTTGTGCGTCACGCCAGCGTCATGCGTCACATCTGCAAACCGATTGCGTCAAAATAGTGTTCATACAGGTTAGAAGAAACATGAGCGGAATGTTCCAGACAACCAATGGTCATGTTCACAAAGGAAATGTAAGAAGGAAAACAATACAGTGGGGCAATCTACTACATGCACCAGATCGCATCAATGTGAATGGGGTACTTCCAAGCCAGATGTTTGTGAAGTGGCATTGGAATGTCACGCACGAGGCACCATTCTTTTTCATTGACATTGCAGAATATGATTGTTTCGACAAATGAAATCTATCGCGTAAGTGCGCGCACGTCAGTGCGTAATGGGATCCAAGTTATATTAGCATGACTACTGTGTGATGTAAGATAAGAGAAACCCGATATACGCGGTTCTATCCGCACTCCCTATTATTTCGATCTCAAGTTTGAGGAGTGACGTCACTGTGCGCGTAGGTTTTGCACCCATATAGAAACGCACTCGCTGGCCTTTCCATTGCAACCAGCAAGGTGACATATAAAGGCAGCACAATCGAAATGCTAGTAAAGCGAATGCAGAGTCACGTCATTAAGATACGCAACTCAATGACTCAAAGACCGAACAGAGTATACGCTGGGGGCTGTGCATGTGCAATAACACGATACTCCTATGTATGTAATACACCATCCAAGCCACTGGCCCACAGTGATCTGCTTGTGTAGATAGCCCCCAGTAAGTGATGGGTTGAGCATATAAGACATTTTTGACAGAAACACACGTATCATGGGTATATTTTATATGGACTACTTTGAATACTAGAAGTAGCCTATGTTCAGACAATCACACAATAACAATACGTGTCTTCAAATCATCAGTGATGCCAAGCCTAGCCCAGCCGTGCTTCAAATACAAAATCGCAAACTATCGGCTCGGGCTCGGCAGTGGGTGACGAGCCAAATATACTAGTCCATCTCAGTAACAAACCATCCCTACGTTACTATACTCCTTCCCATGCAAAACAAACTACTTGTGGGTTGTTGACGGAAGAGATGAACGGGCAACAGCAAATTTGAAACTAAATCCCTAATTCAAATTTCAAGTGCTTTTTTCTCAAAATTTCTTCAATCAAACATCTTTTGTTGGATGAGAAAATTTGCTCAAAAATAGCGTTTTCTAGATATATGCCAAACGGTGTAGTAGAGGTCTTTTTGGTAGATTAAATTAATTGATATTGGCCAAAGGTGAGTCGATTTTAGCGGATACTTCGGCATGTTCCAGCTTGCCTTGGTTCTAACGTATCATTCGCAACCCGCTAAATCCCAACTTCAGTAACGAAACATTAATGACTGTCACCGCCTGAAACAATTAGGTTTTATCTACATAATGCGGTCCATATACTAACCATGGTGTGTGGGAAATAACTAAGATCAAATTGAAGCTTCATATATAAAATCACACCTTTGTTTAAAATCCGGACCGGAATTTTTTGTTTTAAAACACGGTATCTATGGCAACGTTACACTGTGCATAAGTGTTTATCTGCATGGAATTAAGGATTTAGGTGAATCTAGTTTAGATGACTATTCTTAGTACTACACAAAATAGTTATATTTCAGAAATATCTGAGTCAGCCTTAACGCGGTTTTACGCAACTGTCCCATTTTCAACTCCTGGGGGCGTAGCCACGTTTAAAGAATTTTTTGTTTTCTTGTTTTTGAAGGGAATAATATAATCTATTCAAGTATCGTCTGTAAAAAAATAGGTTGAATCCTTCCATTAGACACGTAACGAATATGAAAAAACATTAGGGGAAAAAACTTACCACTGTAGTATTACTAAAGCGCAATTAATGCTTTGACTACTAGGACCGGTTGACACATAGACTTGCATATAAAATGCCATGGTCTTGTATTAATTTATTTTTAGATAGACGTTTTTCTGATCGTCTTGGCTTTAAAAGCCACTAGGATTCACTGGTCTTGGTTGCTGATGTTTGTTTGAGTTTTTTTTTCGCTGAAAAGTCGCAAATGAAAGCGTGAAATGCTAATCTCTGTAATTTAATTATTTATTAGGATCTTTAGCAAAAGCTCAGAATTACACAAGAATCGCTGGAAGCTGATATGCACCTTGACTACAATTATCCAAATGTTGTTACCCACATAAAACAATTTTGTTTGGAAATAAGCTATTACAAGCACTGATTCCTAAGTCAAGTGAAGTTAAGAGAGATGTATACGGCAAGCTATGTGCATAATTTGTGCGAAGATAAACTTTGATAGCGATGGAGTCAACATAAGTTCTTCGAAAAATTAAGTTCGATTATCGACGATAACGGATGTGAATACACACAAGCTCCAAACATAACCAGTTTTTCAAGCTCATAAACTGAGTTAATTATCGACGTAAACGATGTTTTTGACTGCGTTTTAATTGATGATTTTTCTTTATGATATTAACACTTCAGACATTAAATGTTTTCAACCGCTCCAAAAGTGGACAGGCTGGTTTGTAAAGAAACTAAGTGTCCCCCATGAGAGAGGTTCCTGAGCTACCATAGCAACAGTACGGAATAAACCGTGACCTGTAGACGAGGCCATTTGGGTACAGTGCTGAAAGACACAATGATGCATCAGCATCATTGAGAAACACAATAGACAGAAGGTGTTATGACATTTCAGTCACAAGGACCCTTTTATTTTATGCCCCCTCGCCTCACTTGTTGCTCACTAGTTGCCAGTTTATTCCTGGATTATTATTGTGTATACTTGTTTTGATCATAATGTTTCTATCCTTTTGTGCTATTCACACAATACTCTGTCCATGTCAATTAGCTTAGACCCTCGGTATTTAATTAATATTAGAGAAGGTCGAGTGTCGGGAAAAACTCGTAAAAGAAAAGTTTGTATTCCACACGAAATTCCCAACAGGATTTTTGATTTCAACAATGAATGGAATTTTACTTACAAATCTATTGAAATTTTGACCCTTTTTCCCCGCAAAGTTTCAAATGATCTGTCCAACGTCCTGTACCATTAACAATACGTGGTGAGGTTATCTTGGTATTATACATACGAAGTAGGAAGCGCTGCTATCGATGTACTGTGTAGCGATACCCTACCCACTGGACAATATCGGCGGACCATAAGACCTTGGTCGGGCAGTGACTTGGCCATATTTGCCCTCTCTCTTAAAAGGCCATAATACAAAACTTAACAATGTGTCTTGTATTTGTATTTTCTTTAAGTGGTGAGTGACATAATTTTTGCCCTCAATAAAACCCCGGGAATAAAATATACGCTATATTTATACATTACAAGCATTGTTCATGATATCGATCAATGTCTTCTACGGTCAAAGAGCGATGCAACGTTTGGGTATCTTCCCTTCATGTATTTCTGCACGAAATAATCATATAGACAGTAATAGTTTGATGGTGGTTTTATGGGCTTTATTTCGTATGGGCTTAATTGATTTCCTTTCCGGGCATCCAGTCTTACAACCAAGGATACACCCAACGTTTTACACACCTATCCTATAAAATGGAACATTCCTAAAAAGTTTATGCTCAATTACAAATATTCCGGCCCTGTTCCGATTCTTACCGTAGAGGGCCAAAATCGCAGAAATTGAATAGAATGGTGTTTCTAAGACATACTTTTCCACAGCAATGCGCACCTTCAAAACCTTGTTGGGTATTAGATGATGCCAATTTTCTTTAACGATTTTTCCGACAACCATACCTGCTCTAAAATATTAATTAAAAACCGAGGGTCTAATCTAATTGAATGGAGAGTATGCAATGGGACTGAATAGTCCCACATATCCAGGTTTCCAGGCGTACATGTAAACATAAACGAAAATAAACATTTACATGCAGGGCTAGACTTTTTATTTATCGTGCTGCATTAAATGATGCGTTCAGTGCACAATGGAGAACCACATAGACAGGTAACTGTTGGACCTCCCACATCATTGCCTTTTTTTAGTGATTTGTATTTTTTTCGGTACGACTTAACTTCCGATGCTGAGATTTATAAAATGTCGGTGTTACGAATCGTGTCCCTGCTCTCCTTTTGTTTGCTGCAACGCATCATTTATCAATCTCACCACTATATCTACCGCCTCGTGTACAAGGTCACAGTTTCTTCCGTTATTTAGACATGGACAACTATCATGGTCGACACTCATTACACCGGAGTAAGTATTTAATCAAAAATAAGATTGGGAAATAAATTAAACGGCAAACACATGACTATAATGCACTCTTGTAATCCGAATTTATTTAACCTCTGTTTGATTTCTTGGGTGGGGGGGGGGGGGGGGGAGTTGATTTTCGTCCTTCTGTAATTGGCTTATTGGACACCGTGCGGAATACCCCACTCTGTAATGTGATAAAGGCTATTGGAACAACCGGTGCGTGAATACCAACTCTGTATTTGATAAAGGCTTTGGACACCGGTGCTGAATACCCAACTCGTGTATGTGATAAAGTCCTATTGGACACCGTGCGGAATACCGCAACCCTGTAATGTGATAAAGGTTATTGTGACACCCGTTGCGGAATACCCAACTCTGAAATGTGATAAAGGCTATTGTACAACCGTGCGATTCCCAACTCTGTAATGTGATAAAGAGGCTATTTGACACCGGTGCGGAATACCCAACTCTGTAATGTGATAAAGGCTATGAGGACACCGCGTGCGGAATACCAACCTCTGAAATGTGATAAAGGTCTTGGACACGGTGCGGGACATACCCAACTCGTAATGTGATAAAGCTATGGACACCGGTGCGGAATACCCAACTCTGATATGGGATAAGGCATGGACACGGTGCGGAATACCCAACTCTGTAATGTGATAAAGGCTATTGGACACCGGTGTCGGAAGACCCAACTCAGTACTGTGATAAAGCTATTGGACGTGGCGGAATACCCAACTCTGAAGTGATAAAGGCCTATTGAACAACCGGTGCGGAAACCCCAACTCGTAATGTGATAAAGCTTTGACACCGGTGCGGAATACCAAACCTCTGTAATGTGATAAAGGCTATGGACACGGTGCGGAATACCCAACTCGTAATGTGCTAACGGCTATTGGCCACCGGGCGGAATACCCAACTCGGTAATGTGATAAAGGCTATGGACACTGTGCGGGATACCCAACTCTATGACACCGGTGCGGGAATACCCACTGGTAATGTGATTAAAGGGGGGGGTATTGGACAAACGGTGCGGAATACCAAATTCTGTAATGTGATAAAGGCGATTGGACACGGTTTGCGGATACCAACTCTGAATGTGATAAAGGCTATATATAACTCATATATAGATTCCTTTTCATCTGATGGTTAAAAGTGGAGCATAAATTCAACTAGCTTCAGAATTGAACCAAAAATGAACCTATGCCTGGGAGAGCGGGCATATCATTCATGAAACGAATGCCGGGACACATCTTCCCGCAAGAGACTGGCCGTACGAGACTATCATCCGTATTATGAGTGTATATAATTGAAGCTGGTGTGTAAGAGATGAAACAGCGCGAAATAGCCGGTCAATTTCGTTTTTTTTTTTGAGCATGCCGATCGTTTAGGGAATTTGTTTCACATTACCACACAGTGCTGGTCCAGAAGCGCGTAAAAACAACACCTAACAAGGGCAACGAAATGGCTTAATCACAGCCACGCTGCGGAGGCTTGTAGACGGGACGAAGTCTTAAATGAATCTAGACGAGATGATAGGCTAATACCAAACGGCAGGAAAAATACGCCGTGAAAGATATTCGAGGATCATTTGACAGCGGTGACGACCAATCTGGAGGCCGTGGCAAGTGACGAATCTTGCCGACAGAAAAAGTGTACTGTGTATAGCAAAAATTTCGGATGATGGCGAAAAAAATCCGTTTTGGACTCCAAAGTCACTTCCTCACACAAAAGGAACAGTTTGATATCATAGGTTCATGACGATTTTGCTAATCTCTCACGAGTTGTTCAAATGTTTTCTAAGCAACCACTGAAACAAGCAAGATAAGGTTAGTAAGGTGGTGTAAAGCACAAAAATCCCATATCGCCAGAAGGACCATGACCTTAATCAAGAGTCCACTGGATTGAAATGATCCACCAGGTCTACAGGACAAGGTGTTCCTGGATAATAACGCTGTACTTTTGCATCGTGGCAAGAAGAACTTACGAGACATGATGCGACTTTTAACAATGTTGACATGGAATTGTAGAAGGGAACGTTTGGAATTAATGTTAATGTTCGCGTTTTGCTTTTATAATTTTGATGTTTAATTGGAACACTTAGAAGTTGGATCCTGGAGAAGAGAACTATCGGTAAGATTAACGAAATTGTGGTTACCTTCACCATGGCATACAATATAGGCCTATGTTAAAGAATTTTGGCTAAGAATCGTTCTTTAACCAATCGATACAAAGAAATCTATATATTTCGGTATACAGGATAAAACAAATATTGATGCTTTGTTATTCGGACATGGTTGAAACTTAGGCCCTCGGTGATCTCGAAACCTACTATGCCCCTCGGCTTACGCCTAGGGGCCATAGTAGGTTTCGAGATCACCTTGGGCCTATGTTCAAACCATGCCCCTCATAGCAGTCAATATGTATATTGGACACCGGTGCGGAATACCCAACTTTTGAAACAATAATCCAATAATACTATAGGATCACATTCGACATCCACCAAACCAGGAAATGTACTGAAATAAATTCCCCAATGCAATGCCGACGGAAACCAAATAACGTTAATGTCACCGGTGTCAGGATTAGAGAGTCCTATTGTGTGCCGATAGATCGCTTTCATGCAGCAAAAACACCACAATGCATCGCATATCCAGGTAATATGAATGTGACTGCATTGCGGTACAGCAGTGCGGTATTCTGGGAAGATCGCAACGTAGATGCAGTAAAGTATGAAAGGACCTTAAAGAGACATGAGGACATTTCCAGAAAGAAGTGTCCCAATTTTGTTTCCGAACCCGGGTCTTATGCATATTTTGAATTCTTACCAATGTATTATATCACAGCTGACGTGAATAAGCCGAATACGCCGTCTTTATAGGTCTTGCGCACTCTCCCGTTAGTGGATAAGGGGGAGCCACGTGAACCCCCCCCCCCCCCCCCCCCCTAAAAAAAAAAAAAAAAAAAAAAAAAAAAAAAAAAAAAAAGGTCATTGATAGGGTACATTAACCCGACCACATAACAGTAAAAAAATGAAAATTAGTTGTACCAATTAAAAATGTCGGTCCAAAAACGATTTTTGCAATTCGCACAAAATTCTCCAGCCGAAAAATGAAAAACCACTTTCCCAAAGGACTTTTTCCATAAAATTTGTCTCATAATAGGAGAAAATAAATACATTTACATTGCTGCAATGAAATTGAAAAAAGTTACTCCTGTACGATTTAGGGGGCAAAACAAGTTTTGAATAGCGCCACCAAAATGCTTATTTTTGCTAATTAGCACAAAAACGCCGTTGGCGATTTGAATTTTTCCCCACCAAAATATGCGCAACCGATAATAAGGCAATTACATAAAATGTTGGGCAATGATAATTTATCGTTAAACATGTTGGGATTCCGACATTGTGAGTCAACCTGATACTTTAAAGGTTATTTTAACGCGCTTTAATGTAGGTTTCATGAAAAGCAGTGTATCGTTTGTTGGGTTGTGCGTGTGTGTACGTGTGGTGGTGTGCGTATGTGCGTCAGTTAAAATAATCTTAAGATGGAACTGAAATCAGACGATAATGATGCCCAGGACGAAAGCTATGGATATTGGAACCTTTAACGATAAAAGGTACTAATTGATTAGCATGTGCTTTTAGTGGATTTAGAAAATATTAAATATATCAGGAATACATGTGCTCTTACCATGCAAATTTATACAGAAAGTAGACATAACAATATGGACAGTTGTGACAAGATAAGTAGTAACAAGATTATAGTAGAAGCGGAGAGGCAAATGACCACTGATTGGAAATAATGACACTGGTTATGATGAGAGTGGTGCCATAATGACAACGATAATGACAGTGACAACTATTAAGTCTTAAGATGCTTCAAAGAAATCATCGCTGTTATTGCATCCAGTAGAAACCTGAACCATCCTTTTAGCTCTATCGCTATTGGACCATCATTTGTAAGGACATTTCTGATTGGCTCTTAGGTTTATTTCGTCATTTCTTTTCTAAGAAATTCCTGGATTGGTAATAAACAGCACTGTCGTGGTCTATTCGGGTATTTTGCATGTTTGACAGTGAGTACCAAGTCACTATATCACCAAATAGTACCTAATAATTTCAACATTCTTCTTCCTCGTATGAGCCTGTGTACAACCTGAACGCATTCCGAAGACTAAACTAAAATGGAGCATTCGGAGACAAGCTTTATCTTTACAAATTCGACATTCCAAGACCAATGCCAAATCGAAGATGTTCTAGATCTCCAATTAGCTACGGAGGAAATAATACACAGCCTTATGTATAGCGCGACAGAACGACTAATCATTTTGACACTATATCCATTATCTTTGATCATTGGACTTACGGGAAATGTCTCCATTTTGCTAGTTCTTGCGTTCTTTTCCGATATGCGGACAATAACCAACTTTTATTTGGGAAACTTAGCAGTAGCAGATATAGTATTTTTGTCTGCTCTGAATTATGATGTTCTTGTCGGGTTCCTTGTGTCTCCTTACGTGAAAATGAAGCCGTACGTGTCAAGTGCTGGTTGTGCCTTGAGAGTCTGCATTCAGTTCACGGCTCACGTTACCATCGTCGGCCTTATTCTGTTGGTGACGGTAGAGAGATACTTTGGCATATGTAAACCACTTAAGCATCGAATCATTGTCGGCAAAGGTCGAACCTCCAAGCTGGTACTAACTGTATGGTTTGTCGGACTTGCATTTGCAGGGTTTGTCGTTCCTGAAGCCGCCGTTTTTAAACGCACGTGCATCATTTGGCCCCAAACGAGTACATATGAAAATTTGCCAACGATGCTGAAATCTTGCGACCCCGTTTTGCCCATTTTTCACATGTTCCATGACATTCTTCTTATTCCGTTGGTGATTGTACTGCTTATTAACATGATTCTGTATGGCAAAATCATTTACAGACTCAGTAGCAGGGTAAGCGAAGACCAAACCGAGAATGCATTAGCCAATGCCAATATCAAAATGCAAGGGCGTCGCGTTCGTAACCAGGTCGCTAAACTCTTGATTGCTACTGGTACATTTTTCTTCTTCTGCTGCGTACCAGAGTTCACATTGCATCTCAACAGATTGATGCTTACTCTAAGTGCCAATGAGATAGGCTTCAAAATGACGCCGCGTCAACAGTGGTATGTTGTCTGGTTAGCTCGCGGAATGACCACGACCAGCGCCGTGATTAATCCATTCATATACGGCCTTACCAACGATCGCTATCGTCAGGCCTTCATGAAAATATTTACCTGTGGTTTTGTGTTGAGAAAATTAAGTCGAAACTCGGAGGGCAGTTGGTCAACAAAGACCTTCAAATCTACAAGCAGCAGCCGAAAAAGAGATACATCATTCACTCAATCTGTCTCGAGACAGGGGAGTTCTACGGGTGACTGAGGTAGCTTAAATAATGTCTGCTTAAAATAACTTTACATGTAGTAAAAAGAAAGGCATTTTGAGAAAAAAACAGAATTAGGGAAAGTAGTTGCTATTTTGAACATTACTGTAGCTTTTAATGTGCATAATTGTGTTTCTTCTAATTTATCAATCAAGCATCAAGATATGTGTTGGACTGTTCATAGCTTTTCACTGCTTTTTGTTATTTCCTCCTTCCGTGTTGTCAAGTAATTAATGTAATTATTATATAGAAACTCGAAGAAACTGGTGAGCATTTAATTAAATAAAGACGAAAAATACACGGCCTCAACCCGGTCCTCTCGCTAACTATGCGTGAGTTTTACCACTGGACCGCAGAGGACTGTGTTCACGTGGATACCAGAGAAACGAGCGCTAATGTATTCCAGTCTCTATTTTGGAGTCTTAAGTCTCTAGAATCATGCATATATGTCATCTCCTTCTAAATGCAAGTAATTAATATATTAGACACTTTAATTGATAATGACTGACTCTACTGTTTGGTTTATCCTCGCCAGGTTACTTTTGTCTTTGCACCTGTTTTTGTATTTCACTTGTGGAAATACTGCGGACTCTCCTTTGCAGCCATGATGCCTTTGTAATCTTATGGGATGGTGTATCTTACTTAACTGAATAGTGCAATCGTAATTAATGTTTTTCTGTCTTTTTAAATCTATCTATTGTATGTATTTATGCTGGCAAATAAAATGAAATGAATGAAAACAAGAAATTGCGAAAAGTAACATTGGCACTTTTAGATGTGTAAAGCATATATTTTTCTGAGAAAGATAACTTGGTTCTGATTATCTGATATGTCTCTAAGTATCATTGGGTTTTGCAAAAAAAAGAATTTTATTCCATACTTTGTATACGGAAGGTTAAAAAACAACAGAAACATGAGATGTGAAATTTTATAAGCTTTTATCATTTATACCTAAGTTACATTACATTGAAGTGTTGCAGTAATTAAAGGCTGACTCAGAGATTTCGAAATATAATTTTTGTGTGTAATAATTAGAAATAGTTGACTAGAAATAAAGATAGCTACCTATATTGTCCAATTTCAAAGTTTGAGATGAATCGGATTTTTCGTTTTGGTGCAGTAAATATTTATATATTGTATAATGTACAGTGTCATAGGATAGTGTGTATTACACAATTTCCGGATCCGGATTTTTAAAACAAAACTGTGATTTTCCATATGAAGGCTATCGATTTGAGTTTAGCTATTTCACACAGTGCTGAGTATGTAAACAAGCATTTTGTTTAGGCAAAAAACACGATTTGTCAGAAAATTGAGGGCGCCATCCTCTGGAAGTCTCTGAGTCAGCCTTTAAATAAGTTTATTACATTAACACAAACACATCGTTTTCCTTACAATATTCAGATCATTACTCTCAAAGTCTCGAAAAACAAAATTTTTCTTGATAGCTCAGTAAACAACACCTAAGTGTGCCATGCTTCATCCTGTTGTGCACGTGGTGAGGCAATACAGCGATTTTATCGGGAAAAAAATTATAGATGTCAGCAGAAATAAGGTATCGATTAAATAAATGTGATAACCTTTGTAACGCACTACAACTTTGCAATGGGCTGTTGTAACAAAATCACTGTAACAGTCGATTATCGGAGCTACTTTAAATATACGTTGGCAAGAAGTTAGTTTCTTTAGCCATATTGTTTGTTGCGTAACTGGTAGAGAAAGCGCGTGACATCCAGTGGATAAATTGCGTGTGGTCCAAGATATGCACTTTTCAGATGTGTATTAATTTGTATGATTTACTTTTTTGTCTTCGTGAAATAGAGGGCGCTTTGAGTTTTTTTGTTTTTTATTTTACATCCGGTACAACCTTTGATTTCAGGTTTGTGCGGTGCACTTGCATAAGAGACATACTATCTACTGTCCATTCATTTAGCTTAGACCCTAGGTTTTTAATTAATATTAGAGAAGGTATTGGTGTCGGGAAAAGTTGTTATTCATCTAATTACCCAACAAGATTTTGAAGGTGCATGCTGAAAAGTATTTCTTCACACCCAATTCTATTCAATTTCTGCGATTTTTGGCCATCTACCGGCAAGAAATCGGATCGAACAGGCCGAATATTCGTAATGAGCATAAACTTTTTCAGAAATGTTCCATTTATAAGATAGGTGTGTAAAACGTTGGTGTATCCTTGGTGTAAGACTTGGAGGCCGGAAAGAAATCAATTAAGCCCGTACAGAATAAAGCCCATAAACACCATTCAACTCTATACATGTCTATATTGATTATTTCGTGCAGAAATTACATGAAGGAATAACCAAAACGCTGCATCGCTCTTTGACAGTAGAAGACATTGATCGATATCATGAACAATGCTTGTAACGTATAAATAGCGTCTATTTTATTCCCGGGATTTTATTGCTGGGCAAAAATATGTCACTTCACACTTTCAAAGAAATACAAATACAATACATTCTTTGTAAGCTTTTGTATTATGTCCTTTTAAGAGAAGATGGCACAATATGTGCAAGTCACTGCCCGACCAAGGTCTTCTGGTCCGCCGATATTGATTCCAGTGGGTATCGCTACAAGCTACATCGATAACGGCTTCCTACATCGTATGTATAATACCAAAGACCACCTCACACGTCATTTGTTAATGGTACCAGACGTTGGACAGATCATTTGCAACTTTGAGGGGAAAAGGGACAAATTTCAATAGATTTGTAAGTAAAATTCTATTCATATGTTTTGAAATTCAAAAATCTCTGTTGGGTATTCGTGAATACAAACTTTTCTTTAACGCGAGTTTTTTCTCGACACATCGACCTTCTCTCTAGATATTATATTAACAACCGAGGGTCTAAGCTAATTGAATGGACCGTATCTTTCCACATCTTGCTGTCTTGCTTGAAAAGTAAGGCATTACTCAACTGCACCCGCATCAACCTGAAATCTATAAAGGTCTAAGTTGACAGAATGATAAATGGCAGGCCAGAAACGATTCTCTAACCAATCCATTCGTGCGACTGTATTTCCATCTTTTATGCAGCCTTCGTTACATTTTAATATAATAATAATATATCAGGGGACTGTAGTGAAAGAGTAATGCGCTTCCGGATAGGTGAAGCCGATTGATTTGACGATTTCTTGATGGCAAAGCGTAAAAATAATAGCAGCGGCGCGTGATCTTCAATGAAATGGCGTTTCTATAAAAGCCAGTGTAATTATTATTAGTGGGAGAACTCTATTTTACAGATCTCATGGAGTTTGCAAATCTGGATGAAAACTGTAAATGTTTTTAGGCATTTGATAAACCATGATTGATGGAAAGCACTTGCCAACCCCCCCCCCCCCCCCCCTTAAACCCCGTTTTTACCATGCCTGCTTTTGTACCACGGTTTACCAAGGGGGTACCACCCACCCTCAAGAATCCGTTAAAAAGCACCGATGCTTATGATTTTGATTCCAGTGGGTAAGCTATGGTCCTTCTCTTTCCATTGATACCAACATGAGTACCAACATCCTAGTATGGCGTCACAATACGGTCATCATTCCGCGAGTCGGCAAAATTGGGATTTCCAACGAAAATAGGCGAAATCCAATTTTGCTCTAAAAACGTAGAAGTCGGATTTTCAATGATGCTGTTTTCAGCTCTAAATAATGGCATTTGGCTAGTTTTTTAACATACACATAGTTTTTAGAGCTATACTGTACATAATATTTTCAAAAATGCACCATAAAATATCATTGGGTGGCAATCCACCCCACCCTACCCCTTTAGACTTGACGGCATACCCTAAATAACCCCGGTGAAGGTACTACCGTTTCCACATTTTTTTTCCTAAAATGACCCGAAAGGATGAGAGAACGATTACCTAAAGCTTTACGAAAAATTTTTAGCATTTTAGCACACCAGGAGCGAGTTCACTAGGGTACCTAACCACCCCCCCCCCACCCTTGGTAAGACAGGCTAATGGACCATAGCTTCCGTTTCAAGTTAAGGGATCAAAAATTAAAATTTCAAATTACGCTTGATCGAGTTAACGCTCCATAGGCGTAAATCCCGGTGGGGATGGGGGGGATATATCCCCCCCATATTTATGAGGGGGGATTGGGTCAAATACAATCGATCCCCCCCAATGTTGATGTTCCAGTTCTAATTTAATTGATATGATTACTTGATATTTGTTAAGTGCACCGCAGTGGGTAGAAGAAGTGGCGGTGCCGCTATTTACGTGCATAAATCCATTTCATATCGTATCAGAGATGACTTAAAAACTTTGTTTCTAATACTAACCTGAGACCCCACACACTGAAACCGAATCTTTGGTTTATTGGATTATCAAGCCTTCCCCTAAACATGTGATTGTTGGCACCGTTTACAGAGCCCATAGAACCATCTTAATTTGTTTCTTACAGACCTTGATCGATGCCTCAACAAAGTGTTCTTCTTTCAGAAAATAAAAATTGTTATATCTTCTGTGACTTCAACCTCGACCTACTTCAGTATGACACCCTTAATATTATTCGTGATTTGTTCAGCACTTTTCAAAACGCAAAAATAACCTGTATCCCCTGAGTGATAGACCACCCAGAGTGACCCCACATCGGCTACTTTAATCGAAATATTTTTACACCAAGGTTTCTTACTCATAAAATCAAATCTGGTGTTTGTGTCGCAGGCCTAACAATCATTATCCCCTTTCCAGTTAGCCAATCACTACCATTAGATTTTAAGTCAACGCACCTACCGGAAACACCACGCGCTCTTTTAACCAAAGTCAGTTGATAATTTTTATAATCATTTAAATTTAATTGATTGGGACATTTATTACAAAATGACTCTGTTAGGAAGCTATAATCCTTTATTTTCAAAATTTATTCATACATTATATACTCATTTTCCTGTTAGACCAGCACGTACAAGTGGTTCTAATAATTCCCGCAAACGCCGTATCCCGCGCAAACCATGGATAACCGCAGCCATTCTTAAATCTATTAATCGTAAAGATCAGCTATATAAAATATATGTCTTGTCCAACCGTCAGCTAATAAAACGAATGGCCTTGGCAGTTTACATACACATATTTTTATCCATACTGTAATAATATTTCACAAAAATGCACCCAAAAAACAATACAAACAAAAAAAAAATAATCATTGGGTCAATCACCCCCACCCCTCACCCTTGAGAGAGACTTTGAAGAGCATACCTAACCCCGGTGAAGGTACTACCGTCCACATTTTTTTTTCGCTAAAATTGACCCGAAAGG
This sequence comes from Ophioderma brevispina, assembly GCA_023653785.1. Classification (NCBI taxonomy): domain Eukaryota; kingdom Metazoa; phylum Echinodermata; class Ophiuroidea; order Amphilepidida; family Ophiodermatidae; genus Ophioderma; species Ophioderma brevispina. The sequence continues at coordinate 15,016 of JAMKCH010016051.1, forward strand.
ATGAGAGAACGATTACCAGATCTTTTTAGGTTACGAAAATTTTATAGCAATTTTATTAGCACACCGGCGCGAAGTTCACTAGGGGGTACCCCCCCCCCCCCTTGGTAAGACGAGGGCTAATGGCACCATAACTTTCCGTTCAAGGTTATACAATGGATCAAAAATTTAAAAATGTTCAAACTTACGCTTGACGAGTTAACGCTCCATAGGCGTAAATCCCGTGGGTGATGGGGGGATATATCCCCCCAATATTTTTTGATGAGGGGGTATGGTCAATACAATCATCACCCCCAATGTGATTCCAGTTCTAATTTAATTGTATTGATGATCTATATTTTGTAGTGCAACCGCGAGTGGGTAGAAGAAGTGGCGGTGCCGCTATTTACGTGCATAAATCCATTTCATATCGATCAAAGAAGACTTTAAAACTTTGTTCTAATACTACCGAGACCCCCCACACTCCGATCTTTGTTTTATATTGAGATTATCAATCCTCCTCTAACCTGTGATTGTTGGCCACCGTGTTTACAGAGCAACATAGAACCGAATATAATTTGTTTCTTATCTTACACAGACCTTGATCGAATGCCTCAACAAATCTCAGAAAATAAAATGTTATATCTCTGGTGACTTTCAACCTCGACCTCTTCAGGATGACCCCTTAATATTTATTCGTGATTTTTTCATTAAGCACTTTCAAACCAATAAACCTGTATCCCCTGATTGATAGACCAACCAGAGTGACCCCAACATCGGTGCTACTTTTAATCTAAATATTTTACCAATTTCTTAACTCATAAATAAAATCTGGTGTTTTGTGTCCCGGCCTAACAAATCATATTCCCATTTCAAGTTACCAAATCACTAACCAATTAGATTAGTCAACCACCTACCGAACCACGCGCTCTTTTAACCGAAGTCAGTTGATAATTTTTATAATCATTTAAATTTAATTGATTGGACATTTATTTACTAACAATGACTTCTGTTGAGGAGCTTTATAATGCCTTTATTCAAAATTTATTCACATTTCTGATATCATTTTCCTGTTAGACAACGTACAGTGGTTCTAATAATTCCCGCAAACGCCGTAATCCCGCGCAAACCATGGATAACCGCAGCCATTCTTAAATCTATTAATCGTAAAGATCAGCTATAGAAAAATATATTTCTGTCCAACCTCAGCTAATAAAACGAATCTGATTTCTTATCTTATAAATTAAACCATTCCTCATAAGAATTTTCCAAAAAAAATATTTTACTAGTAGATTGATGCTTGTAAACATAATACAAACTTAACCTGGAATATTCTTACTGAACATCCTTGGGCCAAAACTAATCATAATGTTTCCTTCATTCTTCTAATGATGATATCTTCTTTAGTTAACTAATATCCCTCTGGATTGCTATAATTTACTCATTATATTTTGCGAATGTAGGTTTCAATCTGGCCCGAAGAAGTCGAGGCCACCCAGTTTTGATCCTAAACATTTTCTTAAGAATATTAGTCGCCCTCTCATTCCCCTTTTTCTTTCCCCCCACTGATAATGACGAGGTCACTAAAATTTGCAGTTCTCTCCAATCAGGTACCAGCAGTGGATTTGATGAACAAGGCCGGATATAGTTAAATAGTTCTCACATTATTGCCAGATTTCCCTCACTCACATAATTTAATTTATCACTTGCTTCTGGTGTTTGTCCCCACTAAACTAAAAGTTGCCAAAGTCATTCCAATTTAAAGTCATATGACCTCACAGACTCCATTATAGGCTATCTCTGTTCTCCCTGTCTTCTCCAAAATTTCGAGCGAATTGTCACAAATAGATTATATATGTTTTAATTTCTCATCTAAATTTACTTCATAATCTCAGTTCGGGTGTCGTTCCAATCGCTCTTCTTACATGGCCCTCATGGAAGCGTACAATAAATTGTGTCTGATCTTGACCCCACTACCCATACTATTGGAATTTTCTGGACCTCTCGAAGGCATTAGACACATTAGTCAACTATGAAATTCTTCTTGACAAACTTTTCCATATGGTATCTTGGTGTTGCTTCGAGTGGTTCATGTAATTACCTAGACATGCGTACCCCAATCTGTTTCATTTAACAATCCACTCTCACCGCAATTATTTCCATGTGTGGGGCCCCTCAAGGATCAATTTTAGGCCCCTTACTTTCATTTGATATTTAAAATGACATTGTCCATTCCTCCCCCTTTTTCACTTTTTATAATATATGCTGATGACACCAACTTATAGCCTTCTCATAAAATTTTTCCCACACTCTCAAGTTGAAACAAGAATTATCTTGTAATTTCTTAATTGGGCTGAAGCTAACAACAATTTATCCCTGAATATAAATAAAACAAAATATATAATCTTTAGGAACAGGTATAGTAATCGACTTACCAAAACATTGATATTAAACATTGATCACATTCCCATTTCAAGTTTGCCTGTATTAAATACATTTTGGGTGTCAATCTGATGATCAACTCACCTGGAACACATAACCACTTACATCAATAACATTGTCTCCAAATATTCAGTGTATTTTGTTTAGGCTTAAAATCTGCTACCTCAGAACACTTTATATTCCCGTTTATACAAACTAGGTTAGTCTTACACAAATTCTGTATTGTAATATTATCGTTCTGGGCAGACCAAAATAATTGTAACCTGAATCGTATTCATTTTAAAAGAAAACAAATAAATCATTCGCATTTGTGCCAACACACAATTTCTTGCCCACACTTCGCCTTTATTTGCATCTTTTAATCGTCCATTATAACATGATTATTCACAAACTACACACAGCTATTTTATGTATAGGTTTTACAACAAATCTTCTTCCGGATATCTTTTTCATTTTTTATTAAGTTTTCATAGTATTCACGATTACACTAATACAGATCATCTGATAATTTCCTTCCCCCAATTTTTAACAACTGATTTAGCACGTCACTCAATCAGAAGACAGGGACCCCTTCTTTGGAAATAATCTTTAGGTCTGACCATTAAAACCGTACCTTCCCACTCCGTTCTTCTTTTAAACGTATGTATAAACAGTATTGTTAATCCCAGTACAACTTAGTATCTATTGTATTTCTCTCACCTTGTTATGTCTTTTGATATATTTGTAAAATGTATTTAAACTTCTTTTCATACTACATCGGTATGTATCTCCTAATTAAATTTGATTACTTTTATACCACCCTCCAACGTGTTGTTCGTCCTCACTTGTCTTGTCTAGTCCCCGTCCTGCACTTCTAGTCTCTCCCGTCTTTACTGTTTGTAGCTGGTCTTGCAACCTTGGGTGGCCAAGGCTTCACGAGCTGGGTTCTTACTTGGTAAACCCACCATTTCCTGTATCTTACTTTTTTGATCTTATTTTGGTGAATAAACTCTGCAACTCTGAAAAAAAATGTACCGTTCATCATTGTGTTTTTTTGGTTGGCCAAAAATAACCTCAATATTTTGTACCACATGGTTTAAAAAATGTAAATTTTCGGCGCGTCGCGCGCGTTGTTCATAATTACATTATATTTACCAATTTCAGCTTCAAATGGCCAACAATTTTTAGGCTCTTTTCGCGCGCACATGCCATCATTTTTCAGCAAACCCCATTTTATTCATAAATTTTTCTTGTCACCCCATCCCCCCAATTTCCAACACGAAATTTACGCCACTGTAACGCTCGCTAAATCACACTTACACTTGATTCGTAGTCTTTTATGAAACGGCCCCTGATTACAGTCCAGGCTAGTTCACAATGCAACCCTAAATATCGTGCAAATCAACGCATTCTTTAAAACAAACCCTCGTCCAGCCAAGGGGGGAGGGGGGTGGTTTCCACCCTCCGCAAAACACGTAAACGATACGATCTTAGAGGCTTTTATGTAATTGTAAGTTCACACTTGGCGGCATTTTTCCGCGAAAAAAAATGGAGGTCACCGACCTTCAGGAGGCAGGCGTCCCTTCAAAGAAGTCGGAAGGGTACGGGGGGGTGGTTTGCCACCTTTCCTATACTTTACTGCGTTAAAATGCCAAAAATGGTTTAGGTAGAATGGTCCTTTAATTTAGTAATGATGCTACTTTAACAAAAAAAAAATTGCTTGCGGAAGCGCAAACCAGGTCGAAAAACCCCATGTTTTGGCGATTTGCTTACAATTTGCATAAAATGAGCTCTCTCAGTTAGACGTCACTATGACGTATAATTGTTAAAACTTGATATTTTGTACTTGATTTGAAGAAAGGACATATGTAGATGCACATTGATACCAAACAAGATGTATGTCGCTTAATTACGAAAAAAATCAGGGGGTGTAACCCCCCCCCCCCCCACACATGGTCGTAAACGTAGTACAAAAACCCTTGGATGGACGAGGGTTAATCGGAATGACGTTTTCGTAATGGACCGCTCTATTAGGTTTGCAGAAGAGTATACTCAAAAACGTGTAGCAGCAGATTTTAATACTGAATTCACAATACAACTCGAATAAAATTACTCCCAAGTGTTGCTAATGTCCTTCTAATTCAAATCATCGACAGTGATTTGCAAAAAAAGGCTTAGAAATAAACAAAATATACATCGTACAATTTGCTTTCCCATTTTGAGTAATGGCGCTGTATTGCCGCTGTCGTCACTGTTGTGGAATATACAATTATAATATATGGAAGAAGTCCCCTGAATTTTGTATCTCAGAATTACTAATATGATTGTATATACCATTATGATAAAGACCTTCTCAGGTAAGTTTGTGCTTTGTTTGATGAGCGAGGATACTATGAAACAATTTTTATTAGCTCTCGAATATTGCCGAAACCTTTTTTCTTCGAGCCTATTCATTTACTGCTACAGGTTATTGTATATGGAAGTTCTACCGTGATGCGAGTACATTGATATGAAAACGTTCATCACGGTAGAAGAAGAAGTCCTTTTACTAGTTGCAGGCCCTATTTTGGTTTGAGAAATGACAAGTTTTGTTGATCATCTCGACCAATTTCGTTCGTTACCATGCATGGCCAGTACGTGCACCAAAGACTCACCACCTCCATTGAATTTAGAGCAGGTCGTTACTATAAAAAAAAAAGACTTCTGAAAAACAAACAAAAAGGCTGCGCCAAATTGATTCAAAACTTAAATGCGCAGCCGACCCGCTTCCCGTCTGGCGAATCACCATGCGTGATTTTAATTCGACAAATAATATTGCATGATAAATTTTAGAAAAATAAACACGGTATCGGTGGTTTCCCCCACTACGGCGTTCTACCTTTTACCATGTTTGTTTTTGGTACCTGAGCTGAATGCTTCAAAGTTCATTCGACTACATGGGCGTAAGTGTAGTAGCTTCATGTATAATAGCCTCACTCAATCAGGAAATGAACTAAACTTGACCAATCGTCTTTAATATTCCATATGTACTCAAACGTAAGATTAGGTATGAAAAAGTAATGTGAATGACTCACACAAAATAGAAATTAGATTAGCCATTTATGATTTAACTTTGAGTCTATTTTTTTCACCCTTTTCAGTTTATGTGTTAGCATGATTTGGTTGCAACGATTGCGGTAATTATGTAACTTTTAGCCTATTGGGGTATGATTTTGAAAAATTTAAAAGAGGCCGGGTAGGGAAGTAACGGGGGGGGGGCGGGCACTATAAAATGGATATGGTTGTAAGGCTGTGCGCTTCGAAACCCAGGGCATTCAGTTACAGAGGACTAAAAAATAGGGGACTTTGGGTGGCGGTGAGAGAAGCCAAAATGCCCTAAAATAAGGGTTTTCGGTGACAATTTGCATTTTTTTCAAAAAATTGTGTGTTAGAAAAGTTGCAAAAAAAAAAAAAATCAAAATATTCCCCCAAGAAAGGGGTCTTGGGGATAGTTTGGTAAAATTTTAAAACCTATGGGTATTTGGGTGAAATTTTCAAAAACGTGCGGGGGTTTTTGGGTGACAGCGATGGGGGTCTTACATGCGCTCACCTCCAAGTGGGAGTAAAGAGTAGGAGACTTTTTTTCATATAATATTGAATATAATATTTGATTTGGCAAGTTCTTGACATGATATCTAGCCGGATGGATTCGGTAAATTCCAGCGCAGATTGGTGGGGAAAATACCATTTATCGCGTGCGCGAAAATGCGGAATTGCCTCAATCGCATTTTCTAAACACGATTCTTCTAGAGTGTGCTGAAATCCCTGAAAATCCCATAAATTCTGACAAAGAAATAAAAAAGATCACTGAAACCACAAATTGTATATGGGGAAGAAAACTTTACAATGTCATCCTCCACGCTTTTTTAAAGAAAATCGCCGACATAGGTTAATCTTTGATATATAAATGCGACAACGCCCGACCTTGGTTCAACCTTAATGTTGACCATTTTTCTATAGTGTTGATAATATGCCTTTGCCAAACCTTATCATATGGATTACTTATCTCCTTTTTAGACCCTAGGTGGTCAACATTTTTATTTCAAGTTACAGCTGTATTGGCATATTTTCTATTTTCTATGCAGAAAAATGAAGGAATGTGGTGAAGAAATGAGGTGATATTCTAGATTTTGTAGGCTGATCCATTTATCATGGTCACCGTTACGCAGGTTTTTTTCAGTCCATCATTTTAACAAAATCTTTCTGACATTTCTGCTTCACAAATGTCAGTAAATTGCAAATGGATTCAGTGAATTCAATGATAATCAGTGCGTGAATTATATTAGATTATTTTAAACATGTAAACATTAAAAGAGTCAATTATCACCTGGTCCAGATACTGAAACAAGATCTTTTTTCAATAACGTTACTCCTAGATTTGTCCATTACCATAAGCTGGAAAAACTTTGAAGACAATTCTTCAAGTTCAATGTAGAAATCAACGGTGAAGGAAGAACTTTATTGAAAAACTAAGACAACACAGCACATAACTTTATAATACGTTCTTTGCCAAGCTCAAGAAGAGAGCTAGGATTTATAACTTTTCAAGTTGTGAAAACTGACTTATGTGGATAGGAAGATCAAATATTAAAGTGTCTTTAGAACAGTGTTATTTGTGCAATGTAGTAAGCAAACACTCTTATCCAAAATACTTAATCTGTTTACAAATTTGTTTTAAAACATGTCACGGACAATGAAAGTTGCATTCTGATCAAGTTGATTTTGTGTAATATTTTTATGAACGACCTCTCATCCAGAATCTGTTTCAAATCTGTTCAACCCTGCTATTGATCATGAGAGTTTTCTCTGATCCATATCATTTTTACAATATTCTGTGCAAACCAAATGTTGAAAAAAAAAAGCTTAAAGATATTGTTATTGTTTGAGAAGAATGTTTTGTTATACATAAACATCCGTGCCCACAAAACCACTTTAGGAAGAAGATATTGCCCATATGAGTGCGTTACTGTGTTAACTCCATTGGAATGGGAGAAAAATGGAAGGTGTACAAAACTGTTCATATTTTGACTCCTTTTTTCAAGTGATATAATATGTCAGAATATGTATGTAAAAAAGGAGTATTATTGCTTATGTCAGAAAAATAGGGATCTAATTGCCCGTAAGATATTTACATTTTTAATATAGGCTTCTTACCAAAAATAAAAAGATGGCCATGTTCCTTAGCATTAAAAGCTTGAAAGCGTTACATCGTAAATCTTCAAAAATGCTATCGACCGAACTGTGACTTTACGATCGGTGCTTATATCCAGAAGCATTATAAAGTGAACCATTGTATATTTAAAATTGTTTCACAAATTTGCATAAGAAAATATGTTTGAAAAGTTAATATTTAGGGGTTCCGCGGATAGGGCTCCATCCCACCCTTGCGGAGCCTTGTATATGAAATCTTTCATGAAAACAGATTTATGTGATTGATTCAAACAAAACCTAACATTCAACCTAGATTTTAAGACAGTTGATCATACTAGAAGAATTATAAAGTGTACACTGTAAATTTCACATTGGTTCTATCAAATTTGCATAAGAAAAGGTGTTTTGAAAGTGAAAATTGAGGGGTTCGCGCTTCGCGCGGGCGGTGGACATCCCCTCCCGTACCCACCCCCGCGCAGCTGAATATGATGAACAGACTCTCCGCTGAACAATTTACATGTAATTATTTCAAACAAAAACTAACCATCAGCTCTATTTTCTTTTGAATACCGTTTACCATACATTTAAGCATTATAGGGTGAAACACGCAACCAAATTTCAAATTGTGTATATCAATTTGAACAATTGGTTTCTATCAAATTGCATGAAAAAATGTGTGTTCGAAAGCGAAAGGGGTTCCGTGTACATGGTTCTGTGAAAAGGTAAAAATTTTTGGAAAAGCGTAAACATTTTTGGAAAAGGTAAACATTTTTGTAAAATCACAAACGATTTATAAAAATGATCGGGCTCGCTGCGATCGCCGGGTATACCAGATCTTGTTTACCGAAGGTTAGCAGAGCGGGTGGGGGCCGGGGGGAGCGAGACACATTTACACTTACACAATACCTTATCATGTCCCCCCCCCACGATTTAGTACCGATTGACGCCCCTGTGTTTTCTAGTTCAAGGATTCCAAAAAGGTATAGTTTCCACTATCTATGGCTTATAGTTCTAGGTCATGTGTAAAAACTTAAAAAAATCGTGACAGTCAATTTTGGTGTGTAAGGCGTGAAAGTTAAAAGATGCTTTGATAAGGAATATGTGGGCAAATGAGTTTCTCTAGCTTAAAGGATGGAACTAAGGGATAGTTTGTCTATCTGTTATGCTTATAGTGTTCACGTTATCCAACAAAATAGGTCACAGGTCATAGAATCCAATAGTTCCAATAGCTGTTGACTTTATATGCCATTTTGGTTAATAACCAATTTGAACACTTAAGATAGTCAAACTATTCCGATATTTTTCATTCTATGAGCTGACCAACAACTTGAACCACATTTTACAAAAAATGGAGCAATTTTGAACCCGGTTACAAATCAAAATTGACTTCTCACCCTTTTTACAGTTTTAACCCATAATTCCAAAACTATAAGTCATAGGTAGTATAATCTATACCTTGGAACCAGACAAACATTCATGATTAGTAACTCAAAAGTAAAACATATTGTTAAGCAAATCTGTAAAAAAATTAAAGCAGACTGATTTCAATTGAGTTTTGGTAGGGGTCAACATTTACCCCAAAAAAAGGGAGTATTGTATGGGTGGGGAAATTGGTTTTAGGGAGTCAAAGGTCAATAACAGGGGTAAAATTTTGAAATTGATCCAATCATGTTGAAAATGTTGACAAAGTTAATAGTTTAATCATAAAGGATTTTCAAAAGGTATAGTGTACTAGGCATAAGAACAGTACAAAAATCAATAAAAATGGTCATTTTTAGGTGTACAGGGGTCAAATTTTAAAATTATGCGATTGATAAAAAGGTGCCACCCATTATTGATGGAAGTCATAGGATTAAAATAAGGAAGAGTGCTTAGTTCCCACGTAGCGGGCCACCAAAGGTCAACATCCAGTGCATTCAATGGGCTTTCTTGTTTCCCCCTACTCGGACGTAAGCATTTAAGAATATTGGCGCCATTCTATCAAGATGATAAAATTTATAGACTTAAAGTCTGATCAGAGATTTTGAAATATTATTTTTTTGTGTAATATTTTTTTTTTTTTTTTGTTTTTTTATGAAAAATAGTCAACTAGACTAAAGATAGCTAACCTAAAATACCACAATTCCGAAATTGAGATGAATCGGATTTTTCGTGATGCAGTAGAAAACAGTATGTGTAGTATTACGTCCCATAGGAGAATGTGTATAAAAAAAATTCCGGATCGGAATTTTATAAACAAAGTTGTGATTTTCTATAGGAAGGAGTTTGATTAAGCTTAGCACTTTCACACAGTGATTGCATAGGACTAGCATTCTGAACATGCAAAAAACACGATTTTTTTGGAAATTGAGGGCGCCTCAGCAGGAAATCTCTGAGTCGCCTTTAAATCGGGTCATCCCCTTTAGAATTGTATTGTAACATGCAGGTGGGTTGACATGAACACTAAGGTAAGGATCTGGGCCTGTCGAATGCCCGGACTGCTGAATGAAGCATAATAAGCAAAACATATATGTATAGGGTTTTGTTACTGTTTTTGGAATATTTGATATCAGGAATGTCAGTAAAATTGCCAAATCGGATTCAGTGAATTCAATGATAATCAGTGCGTGAATTATATTAGATTATTTAAACATGTAAACATTAAAAGAGTCAATTATCACCTGGTCCAGATACTGAAACAAGATCCTTTTTTCAAATAACGTTTACTCCTCTAGATTTGTCCATTACCATAAGCTGGATAACTTGGAAGAAAGACAATTCTTCAAGGTTCAATGGTAGAAATCAACGTTGAAGGAACACTTCATTGAAAACTAAGACAACCCACAGATTATAAATACTTTCTTGCTGGCCAATCTCAAGAAGCTAGGAATTTATATAACTTTCAAGTTTTGAAACTTGACTTTGTGTGGATAGCAAGATCAATATTAGAATGTCTTTAGACCAGTGTTAGTCTGTGCAATTCGTAAGCAAAAACAACTCTTATCCAAAAATTAATCTGTTTCAAATTTGTTTTTTAAAACATGTCACTGATCATGAAAGTTTCATCTGATCAAGGTTTGATTTTGTGTAATATTTTTTTTATTTTTTTTCAGATTTTCAGTTTCAAATCTGTTCAAACCTGCTATTGATCATGAGAGTTTTCTCTCTGATCCATATCATTTTGTACATATGTCGTGAAACAAATGATTGAAAAAAAAAGCTTTAAAGGATATGTTATTTTTTTAAGAAGAATGTTTTGTTATTACTTAAACATACCAGTGTCACAATAATACGCATGCTTTTTTAGGAGATATATTGACCATATGCGTGCTTTACTGTGTTAAAGCTCCATGGATGGGAGAAAAATTGGAAGGGTGTACAAACTGTTCAATATTTTGTCTTCTTTTTCAAGTGATTAATATGTCAGAATATTTAATTGTAACAAAGGAGTATTATGATTAGTCAGAAAAATAGGGATCTAAATTGCCGTAAGATATTTAACATTTTTAATTATAGTTTTCTATACCAAACTTAAAAGATGGCCATGTTTCTCAGCATTAAAAGCTTGAAAGCGTTTGACACACCTCGTAACACTCTTCAAAACTGCTAATCGCCCCAACTGTGCCGTTACGATCGTTGATTATATCTAGAAGCATTATAAAGTGAACCACTTGTTATATTTAAAAAAAATTGTTTTCACCAACAAATTTGCATAAGAAAATATGTTTTTGAAAAGGTTATATTTGTAAGGGGTGTTCCGCGTGCGTGAGGGGCTCCATCCACCCTTGCGGCGCTTGATATAATGAATCTTCATGACAGATTTATTCGTTGATTCAAACAAACTCACCATCAGCTAGAGTTTTAAGACAGTTGATCATACCTAGAAGCTTATAAAGTTGCACCACTTAAAGTTAAATTGTTTCTTTTTAAATTTTATGGTGTTTTTTTGTGTTTTTGAAAAGTTAACATTGGGAGGGTTCCGCGCATCTTTCGCGCGGGCGTGGACATCCCTCCCCTCCCGTACCCACCCCCGCGCAGCTTAATATGCATGAACAGACTCTCCGTGAACAATTTTACATGTAATTATTTCAAAACAAAAACTAAACCTCATGCTCTATTTTCTTTTTAATACCGTTTTACCATAACATTTAAGCATATAAAGGGTGAAACACTCACAAATTTAATGGTGTATATCAATTTGCATTGTTTCTTCAAAATTTGGTCATTAAAAATGTGTTTTTCGAAAGCAAAGGGTTCCGTGTACACGGTTTCTGTTGAAAAGGTAACATTTTTGGAAAAGGTAAACATTTTTTGAAGAAACCTTTTTAAAATCAACAAACGATTTATAAAACTGAATCGTGCTCGCTGCTCTCGCCGTATAACGCCAGATCTTGTTTACAACCAAGTTAGGAGCAGAGCGGGTGGGGGTCCGGGGGAGCGAGACACATTTACACTTACACAATACCTTATCCATGTCCCCCCCCCCCCCCCACGTTGAGAAGCGATTGACGGCCCTCTGTTTGTTGTCTAGTTACAAGGATTCAAAAAGGTAGTTGTTTTACACTATCTATTGCTTATATTTTCTAGGTCATGGTGTAAAAACCTAAAAATATGACAATTCAATTTTGTGGTTGATATCCAAGAAAGCCAAATTGATTACTTAATCCATCACCAAATTTCAATTATTAATCACCTATTTGGCACGTGCACATCAGTGTAAGCTGTGAAAGTGTAATACTTAGAATAGGACTCCTATGTATTGAGTATATTGAAAACAATGGATCAGGAAGGGAGTTTGTTGTAACTTTGTTAGTTGGCTTGTGATTTCGCTCACATTTAAAACAATTGTCTAAAATAATGACACAAGCATTACACGTCACCTCACTTGTACAAAAAGACACCATTGCTAAGCGTATTAATCATGTTTAAGAATAGATTACTGGAACTTGTTAGATATTTGTGTTATTTTAAGTAGCTGTTTTTAATCCATCTTAAATGATTATTAAATGATTACATTAATCTTAATATTTGGTCACTTCATGTAATAGAGCTGTAATCTTGTATCACTTGTGTAACTCAAGTAGTGATATGTAATTTACTTATCACAGATCTTGTCTTAACCCTAAAAGGCCCGGGGCGGAATCCCCCCCCCCCCCCGACATTTTTTGTCGTATCTCACCTTTTTGTAATTTTTTTTACGCCGAAACTACATGACTTTTTTCTTTGAAGCCTTGTGCTCGATTTAAGACCATTTTGAACAAAATCGGACCTATGGTTATGACGCGGCGTTACAAATCGCGAACTGCGTGCGAAGAAAAGCTATTTCCCATTGAACAGCAGAAATCCTTTTTTTGTGCTAAGGATACAGTTACACTAGGTTTTGTCTTATTTATTTGATTTATTTGTAGTAAGAGCATGTGCGCATACTTTGACACACATCATGGCCAAAAATCCAACTTTTGCTTAGAAAATGGCGAAAAACCATGAATTTTGCGATTTTTTTAGATTTTTCGCATTTTTGCATGACGTCATGTATGACGCCACTGTGGCGTCATACAAGGCATGTTTGTACTTTTGGAGTCAATGGACCGGGAGATTCAATGAATCGGGAGGGTCATAGCTATCCATGGTACCACACACATAATAGTTCATCAATCCGTTTCCGAGATACTAGGGGCGGAATCCGCCCCCCCCCCCCCCCCTAGTATCTCGGAAACGGCGGTGAGATGGTCCAAAAAGTCCGGCTCTTTTAGGCTTAATGGGTTGAATACATGGTATCCGTATACTCCGAATATGAAGATATTGCTTGAAATAATAAACGAGTCTAAAAGCTTTCGTCAGTAAAATGGGATGGAAAATGCCATCTAGTTCATGGATTTACAAAAAATGATAAGCTCTGGTCATAATACTTGTTGGAACCATTTTGAAGAATGTTCCGCATATACATGTATACCATTTCATTGCTCTAAGTATGTAGTTTGGTTGACTGTTCTACGATGTATCCAATCAGACTAATAATATCCATATATAAGTAAGTTCGTTTTTAATGCTGACATTCTCCCCAAAAGTGTTGCCTCTGTTTGCCTAGTTTGTCTTCCTCCTACATAAGTGACGAACTACTTTGGTGCTAATTGCACAGAAAAGTACATCCCGCGTCCAACAGACAATTTAGCACAATAGAAAAACATACAAGGCCGACGACATGCAGTCAGACCAGGTGCATTTTGAATAGAAACAGGAACAATGACCATGACATATATATCCATACATCAACAAATATCGGACGCGCCTTCTACAAAATTCTAAAGGACTTATTATACAGCCGCGTATGAAATCTCATGACTGCAAAGCCTCCGCCTATCTTGAGGGATTGTCAAATTTTTAAATTCTACATTTATCCAATTTAGGTATGCAGACTGTGAAGGCCATTATCAAACAACATCATCATCCCTAAGGGACCCTGTATCATGTATACAATCGTCTCTCACAGTGGAGGAGTAAAGATATTAAAACTCCATTGTTAGCATACTCATTTGAAATTTTTCCCATATTTCCCATTATAAAGTGAGTACACCACTTAAACAAACCACTCATTCAAAACAATCGTTTCACCAACTGTTTGATGGAAGTAAGTATAGATTGATCATCGCTTCTCAAGTATCCTCGTTTTGACATTTGACTCATCTATCCTCGCTGATAAATAACTCAATAAATAACTTAGCAGCCACTCAAGGCTCTGATTGTATTGTGTTACCTGTCACAACACAACAATTCGCTGATGTAGAGTAGTGGGGGACTGTAGTGCACATATCTGATGTGAGTGTGCAAATCTGGATAAAATTGTGAATTTTGGTACACAAGTACTTTATACATTGATAATAAAAAAAAAATGATGGAAGCACTTGCCACACCCCTTTCATGGCCCCCAGCTTGAATTTCAAGGTTACACAGGAGTAAAATTTTTAAAATGTTCCGATTGTGTTAAAAAGCCTACCATGATATCTGTCTGGTTACAAGGATTCCAAAAAGGTATAGTTTATACTACCTGTGACTTATAGTGTAGGAATTATGGGGTAAAACTGGAAAAATGGTAAAAGAGTAAATTTTGGTTTGCACAGGGGTCAAAAATTAACAACTGCTCCAATTTTTGTAAAATGTGGTTCATATTGTTGATTTAGCTCATAGAATGAAATATAGGAATAGTTTTTACTATCTTACGTGTCTGGTTATTAACCAAAATGACGAATAAAGTCAACAGCTATTGGCAGCTATTGGATTCTATTGACCTGTGACCTATTTTGTTAGATAACGTAAAAACTAAGCATAACAGATAAGGCAAACTATTCCTTATTTCAATCCTTTAAGCTAGAGGAACAATTTGCACCACATATAACTGAATCAAAGAAGCTTTATTTTGGCCCATGTACACCACCAACAATTGACTTTTTCACCATTTTTACAGTTTTTACTCCGGAACTAAAAGCAAAGATTTAGTGTATATAAATATACCTTTTTGGAATTACTTGTAACCAGACACACATCATGGTGTACTTTTCAACACAATCCGAACATTTTAAATTTTTGACCCCTGCAAACCTTGAAACCCAAGCTGGTGCATTAAGTGGGGTGGCAAGTGCGTCCATCAATTGTATGGATTACCAGTGCCTAAAGTAATTGTGTGCAAAATTCACAATTACATCGGGAAGCGCACACTCTTTAACTACAGTCCCTGCTAGAGCGTGTTAGAATAAGACCGTTGCTAGGTATGCGGCCCCACTGATCACATTGATTCCAACACAAATCTTGTGGCATATCATAATTCGAAACAGGTGATTGGCCATCTGCTTAAACCAGTAACTAATGGATACGAACGTGCACTACATCAGCGAATAGGGCAAGTGTCAGCTTGCGTATTAGTCTGCTCTCCCAGGAGACAGATAAAATGACCCATTCCCTAAATCGTTGGATAGCTGGTCGATTACTAGCTGGTGCGAAATTAAAATACTCATAGTTCAGTCATATATAAAGATATAGGTGTGTGTGTGTGTGTGTGTGTGTGGGTGATGTGTGGGGTGTGTGTGGGTGTGGTGTGCCTGTGTGACCTGCCCTCCCACAAAACCAGGCAAAGGGCGCCGAGAATTGAGGAGAAGAGATCAATTAAAAACTTGTATTTATTAAAATCAATAGAAAACAAAAGAAAGAATTTCCATGCATATTTATTTTTTGATGGACAAAAGGAAGTGCAATGTTTACATATGATACATAATTTAAAGCTTGGTTTATCAGCATGTTCATATCTGCAAATATCTCAAAATTATAAAGTTTCCGGCTTTATCCGGGTTTCGTGGGAGCAGGTCACACACACCACACACACACATATATATTATATATCTATATGGGAGGATATGGTGTCAGTGGCCGTAACGGGTCATTATTCACTTCAGTTGTGGATTGCATTTAGCTATGTGCTGCACTGATGAGAACACCAAAGTTCGAAAACGGTACTGTCTGCAGATTGGGTATATTACGCTCCTTCATGCTGTTCCATATAGGGTGCAGTATGTTTAGTTGAGCACTTTTTGCCTGTCCAGTCTTTTGAATCAAGTAGTCAGGTTTTACCCCCTATCCACGGATTCACATTGAATGCACGGCGGTCATTGAAAATGATCCCCCAAAATGATGATTAAGGTGTCTATGTTTATGTCAAATATAATGGTTTCTCAAAGGTGGAAAGGTCAGTAATAATGGTAAGTTTTACTTGAACACGTTTTCAGAGTGCATATTTTTGATGCTAAAAATATACACAATACTTTAAACATCAAAAGGTTGTCACCGATTGTCTGTTCTTCATATGGTATGATTCATTCTTAAGCCTTAATAATTAATGGAAGACATGTAAACTATATTCGATCACTTGTATCACGTGTGTAACTGTAACATCACAACAATTCGCTGATGTAGAGTCCAACGTAGTGGGACGTCGTGACATTCATTCTGCATGTGAGTGTGCAAATCTGGATAAAATTGTGAATTTGGCGTACCAAGTACGTCCTACTACATGATAATAAAACTTGATGGAGCTTGCCACACCCCCTCCTCCACTGGGCCCCACTTGAATTCAAGGTGTGACACAGGAGCACCAAGTACCCAAATTTTCGAAAATGCTGTCCAGCACTTGTGTTTCACAGCCGCCACCAACTACACTTGATATCGGTCTGGTTACAAGGATTCCAAAGTATAGTTTATTACTACCTGTGACTTATAGGTAGGAATTATGGGGTCCAATAAACTCACAAACCTGTGAAAAAATGTAAAAAGATCAAACGAAGAGTTTGGTCCAACGGACCACAGGGTCCAAAAAATTAAACAACTGCTCCCCAATTTTTTGTTAAAATGGGCCTTCACATATTGTTGATTTAGCTCATAGAATGCAATATAGGACCTCATAGTTTTTTACTATCTTTACGTGTCCCTGGTTATTAAGCCCCAAATTGACGAATTAAAGTCAACAGCTATTGGCAGGCATTGGATTCTATTGACCTGTGACCTATTTTGTTAGAATAACGTAAAACCTAAGTTTTATTTTTATTCACACTGAATAAGGCAAACATTCCTTATTTCATCCTTTAAGATAGCGGAACAATTGGCCAACACATATACTGATATCCAAAGTAACGATTTTTACTTTTGGCCCATGTACAAACCATTTAAATTGACTTTGTCACCATTTTTACAGTTACAGCTGTTGTGGTGTGTTGTGATGGCGGATTACTATTAAAACTGCAAAGATCGTGTTATAAAAACTATACCTTTTGGAATACTTGGAACCAGTTACAACACATTGTTGGGGCGCCTACACATGTGTACTTTTCAACACAACCGAAAATTTTAATTTTTGACCTCAATAACAGTGGAAACCCACGCTGGTGGCCATTAAGGGGGTGGCAAGTGCTTCATCAATTGTATGGATTACAGTGCCTAAGTACTTGTGTGCAAAATTCACAATTAACATCGGAAGCGCACCACTCTTTCCCTACAGTACCCTGCTAGAGCGTGTTTAGAAGAAGGACCGGTGCTAGGTATGGCCACTGTCACATTGATCACTCACAAATCTTGTGGCTATCATAATTTCGGAAAACAGGTTGCATTAGCCAATGCTTGAACCTAGGAACCAGATTTGGGATACTAACGTGCACTACATCAGCGCGTGGTTTAATAGGGCGAAGTTGTTCAGCGTTGCGGATATTAGTCTGCTCTCCACAGAGACAGCTTAAAATGACCCAATTCCCTAAATCGTTGATAGCTGGTAGATGACAAGCCTCGGACGGTGCATAATTACACCAAAATACTCACTGTGAGCCGTCAGAGCCATATATATATAATATATATATATAATTATATAAATATAGATATTATATACTATATATATATATATATATATATATGTGTGTGTGTGTGTGGTGTGTGTGGTGGTGTGTGTGGGGGTGTGGTGTGTGTTGTGGGACTGCTCCACAAAACCTAGACCAAGGTGGTCGCTGCGAGCAGAGCACTTGAGGAGAAGAGATCAATAACTTGTATAAACTCGGAGTTTAGAAAACAAAAGAATTTCATGGCATATTTATTTTATATGAGGGACAAAAGGGAGTGCAATGTTTATATATGATACATCATTTTAAAAAGCTTGTTTATAAGCATTTAGTATCTGGCCAAATATCTCAAATTAAAATTTTCGCGACTTTATCAGGGTTTCGTGGGAGCAGGTCACAAACACACACACACATTAATATATATATATATATATATATGGGATGGGTCAGTGGATAACGGTCATTGATTCACTTCATTTGTGGATTACATTCAGCTCTGTGCTGCACTGATGAGAAAACAAAGTCAAACGGCTACCTGTCTGCGATGGGTAACGCTTCTTTCATGCTGTTGCCATATAGGTTTGCAGTATGTTAGTTGAGCACTCTTTGCTGTACCGCTTGTGAATCAAGTAGTCAGTTTTTACCCCTATCCACGGAATTCCCATTTGAATGCCACGGCGGTATTTAAGCAAGTGAATCCCCAAAATGATATTACGGGAGTCTATGTTTATGTCAAATGAACTGGGATCTTAAAGGTGTGTAAAGTAAAATCCAGTAATAAATGGTAAGTTTACTTGAACACGTTTTGCAGATGTGGCAATTTTGATCTACAAATATACACATACTTTCTTTAAAAATCAAAAGGTTGTCACCGATGCTGTTCACACTTCATCGGTATGATTCATTCTTAATCCTTAATCAATTAATTTGTAATACATGTAGAAACATATATTTCTCAACAAACTATCCACTTCGTATCACTTGTGTAACTCAAGTAGTGATTATGTAATTTACTGATCGCAGATCCTCGTACATGATATGGGTTGGGATATACTTTTAGTTGGTAGCTATGGAACGTTATTGACTGCATGAATATGACTGGATGTATCGTTGCTTGATGAAATAATAATCTTACATGGTATATGCCTATAGCTTTCGTCAGTAATATGATACTGTTTGCCGTAAGATGAGATTGATAAAAGCCCATCGCACTACATGTAATCTAGTCTGTATGGTGAACCTTTACAAACATGATGGTGTAGGAGGTTAGTCTGGTCAGTCAATACTGTTGGAACAATTTTGGATGTAGATGGGTGGATGGTTCCGCATATTAAATGTATTCCCATTTCATTGTGCTTCTAAGTATGTAGTGTGATTGACTTTTCTACTTGATGACGTCTCGGTGGGATGTCAAAGGTCAGACAGACCGTTCAAACACAAATGAGCCTTGTGCACAAATGATTAAAAATTTTATATAATAAAAAGATTTAATGATTTTAATCAGTTGGTTCAAGACATTGGTATGTCCAAAAACAACATGAAATTATAGAAAATTAAAACAATTTATAAGATTGAGACTTATTGAGTCCATAATTCCACAAAAAGCGTGCAATTCAACGACGATATGTCCTCACAGCGAAGACCCCAAAAATGACAGGCATCATGCAAAGTCCACACTTTATAAATCGGGTAAATCCCATGGGAATCTCTTCAGTTCATGAAGGATAACTTTTGTCCAGCAGTTCAAGGACGACAAGGTTAAATAAGTCCCTCGACGACAATATAACATTCCACAGTATATCAGTCTAAGATAATACCACGATTCATCTGTCCCACAATTGAATTATCATTTGATTCCCAGCACTTTTGGCTTCAGAGACGAAAGTAGATAATTACAGCGAACTTCGATACATGGCAACTTATTATAAATCCTGGCACGAGGCGACTGTACAGGTCTGCTACTTTTTGCAGATTAAAACTAGCTATAATATACTGTATAGCTATTCCTGTTTCTCTGCTGGCAAACTAACTATCCAATGTCTCCTTTTTATATAATGATTCACAAAGTCCCAAGTCTTTTTTTAAATAGATGTACCATCAGCATCATGGCATAAACATAACATGCACTAGCTGACCAATTGGAATTCACATTAAAGTACATCATTATGCATTGCATCACTTCACATTATAAGCTCCTAGGGAACCCCAAATAAGCATATATGTTGGATCTGAAGCAATAACAAGTGACTCAGTTTCTAAATTTACGTCTTGGGAAATTCCCATTCACCTCTCTAGTTGTCAACAAACAGGTGATATCTGACATAAGCCCTAGGGGAATTCACTTCTCTTGCAATCTCTATGGAAACATCGATATAAAAAAAAATTCCATTAAACCATTAAAGACCAAAAAGTGTGTACTAAGGTTAATTATAGACTACCGTTCAGATTGTGGTCATTGTTTATCGCCATGTTGAACTGGTGGATACCAATTATATTGATATTTGTCACTTTTGAAGTTAGATCTTCAAATGTATTTTGGACGAGTGTACGCTGTTTGGGTATCCATGCTATATGTCGTGTTGCCTATGCAGAGGTTCACTGCATGCACACTAATTACAGTTGCACCAACCGGTAACATTGAGTAGAGTAGTCATACATTCTAAAAAAATGTTTAAGGGCATAAAAATAGAAGGTAAACGTTACAGTGAGGTCCACCACCCATAAGCTTAATTTAATTCGGCCACATCACTGGACAAATATATCGAATTTGAAGGAGTACAAATGCTCGCAAAAAAGTGGATTATAGTGGTCTTGCGTGGTGGGTGGACGGACTTGTTTAGGTCATGTGCAGGGTGTATAATTTGCAACAAAATTAAATGATAATACATATAAATCGTTCGCTGGGCGGAAAAAAAAAAACCTCGTATTACAACTTCAGAGGTCAAAGCCAAAAACACGTCAAATGTGGGCCCCAGTGCTAAAACTCATATGTGCATTTTGGTCACATCGGCTTCTAGTTGGAATTTCAGCAAATGAGTAAATCATATGGCACTTTATTCAAGAATCTGGAATAATAATATATAATATCATTTAAGAAAGGAAGACCTTTCTTCTGCAAGGCATTACAGCATTTATTTTCAGTTTGTTGGTTGTTCTCGAAAACGTTAACATAAGGATTTGCATTGTTACCGTTTTTACTACCTGTGAGTTTTGCTTCAAAGGTCAAATGCACTATGAGGTTTTTCCGGCCCAGCGACGAAATGTATATTTGATTAGATGCATGTTTTAAATAGTCACACAAATTTAATCATTTAGCAAAATCAATCCAAATAACGCCTTTAGGGTGTCTTTTGTACCAAGTAAAAATACTTGCTGGAGTTCATTTGGGAGGTCATAGAGTAAGGCATAGTTACTATTCACCTTTGGAAATTACAAGTGCCCCTATCCCACCTCTGCAGAGTTCATTTAAACACAACAAAAGGCACAACGTGATTCCACAAAAATAAAGCCAGAAAGTAATAAACAAACATATTTATTTTTTTTATTTTTTTTAACTTTGTTATTGTTTTGCACGGTGTATATTTACTTATTTATCGGTTAAACCAAACTCTTGTTTGGTAATGAACACATTGTTTTGATGCACCATGCTGTGACAGAGATCTACTCTGTATCACGTGTCCATGTTTAGGAATGTAAATGCCGAATGTCCGTGCAGCTGGTTTAAGTTTTCAACAATCTTAGACATATCAATACCAATCTTATTATGAAAATGGATTTTCTATTATACACGCAATTGACCGTATGAATTTGACCTTGTGCATGATACTGGCAGTTGGTCACAACTTAGTTAATGAGTTTATGAGACAAATGATTTGGTTTAATTATGATGGCCATGGACCCGAAATATCAATTCATATACGGTTGAGATTGTAACAAAACTAATCTAGTTATATTTGACAAATAAAGTAAGGCAAATGGCAATTATGACGGTTAATGCGACAGTTAATTAAAACAAGATAATTGTAAATCTACTGAAAATTCTTTAAACACTTCAGAAATACTTTCGCTCTCAAATGGAAGACAATGTAACTTCCAAGTGTATGACCTTGACGTTATGTCCAAGAGAAGTTGGTTGTCCTGTTCCCTACAAAATTGTTGTACTGATTAAAATAATAATAATATAATAATGAATAGCAATAATATATTTACTTAACAAATATTCTTGAAAAATATGGTGTGATTTACCCCACACCCGACACCTTTGCTAGTTCAATGCTATCAGCTCCATTTCAGATCTATATTTCGAATGCATACTATCGCACATATTTCATGAGAAATACCAGGCGCTGAAATTGTCAATCACTGTATTGATTCACGGTTGCAGAGAGAGGTCGGTGGGTAAGGAAAAGGTCTATGATAGTTCAGAGGACCATATTTATAACAGGTGTCATCCTAAAGGCATCAAGGAGTAATCAACAAAACAGCTAGCAAACGATAGTATTCGGATCCCAATTTGCTAGTTTTTGGAACACCAATTGTCAAGAAGCCTTGTGGTTCAAGGACAGTTTTAGATCTTCTTTCCTTGAATCAGCATGTGCTCTTTGGCAGTATTATGTTCAATGTTACGCGAGCAGTTCTCAAATGTCTCAAAAGTCTTGTGACTCCCTCAAAAACTTTCACAGATGGTTGTAGATCTAGTATAATAAGTGTAAAAAGGTTTCAAACACCAAAAGCCTTCATTCATACTTATTCAATACTGTTTTCTTGATCAGTTAACAAGGGGAACAAAAACCTAAATATTCGATCAGATATGATATATAAATATATGACCGTTCGAAATTAGAAGTAAATTCAGTCTCTCAAACATATTCCCTCCAAAATAAAAAATAAAATATTAATTAAGTGTAAGGGTGTATGTATCCATTTTGACTTTGTATGACGTAGCCGGGCCCACCAAAGCGGGCCAGTGAAACTGTCATACAGGTGTCCTACATTGGAATACATTTAAACCTAAAGCATTTCTTTGTGACGGCGAATTGTGGCTATTCAAAACATCAAGTTCCATGTGTAATAAGAAGGGCATATATTCAGATGAATATAAAGGACATTGCGTTTGCTCAAGCTAAATTGGCTAATAAGTAGGATTAATTTCTTTGAACCCAGTGCCCGAAGTGTTCTATACGTGTATTAAGCAAAACAAACCTGGTTGAAAACGTATTTCTGCCATTCAGTGGACCATTCACTTTCACGGGAAGTAGATGATTTTCTATATGACTGACCTTTATAATCCGATCGAGGTTGTGCCTGTGCCGTCATCAACCGTAATGCTGACTTGTTCAACAGATTCAAATCAGAAAAACCGCTGTTATTGCCCACCTATTAATGGTTTACAAAAACAAGATTATTCCCTAGGTTGCACGCAACATTAAATTGAATGGACTGCATTACGGTATAGGACACTTGTTCGATTCTTTTGTTTCTAGCCAATCGATTAAAACAGGCACAACCATCTATAGGATTATCGGTCCATAAAACACCAAATTGCAAGGCATCTTTATTAACAATTGATTCCCTGCCAATGAAATGCACGGGAATGTTTTGAATAGACGCGCCATTCATCACTATGAATAGATGGTTATTCTGTGCTTCAATGTAGGCCCCTGCTGATTGCTTTGGCGCGCACTTTGGGGGGCACAGGCTACGTCATCCAAAGTCAACATCAAAATGGATTCACATATCGCAACACTGAATAAAATAATTTTATTTTTAGAGTGAATAGGTTTGAGGGACTGAAATTACTTCTATTTGAAGGTAATATATGTATAAAACATTATGCTGATCGAATAATATTTAGGGTTTTGTGTTCCCCTTTAAATCAGGTTCGCTACACTTGGCGCCTCAACAACATCTGAAGTATTTTTAAACTTGCCCAATCTGGTCTGTCTAACGACAATTCCACACCCAAGAACATGTATATCATTGTGGATATTCCCGATTATGAAGGTTTTTCAAATGGATCCACTATTCCCACGGAGTGTACTCAAACTCATTTAAAACCCGACATCTGCTGCATATTCTGGCGAAAAAAAAGGTCTCCACTTTCATTTGGGAGCGGCATGTTCCTATTAAAACGTCGAATGGCATTGATCAGGAGTTACATTGAAGAGTCAGTCTTTTGACGTTGGAAACAATGATCGAGATGGAGAAGTATTTTGGAAATTTGGAAACAAAAATAGTCTTAAAATCTTAATCTTAGTGATAGGCATTGAGCGTTCGCGATTAACGATATTTCGTGCTACAGCGTTGGGGATCAACTTCACTGTCTTCACTAAAATTTTAAGGGGGGTGGGGGTTGGCAAGTGCTTCATCAATGTATGGATTACCAGTGCTAAAGTACTGGTGATGCAAAATTCACAATTACATCGAAGCGCACACCTCTTTCACTTACATCCCCTGTAGAGCGGTTTAGAATAAGACCGTTGCTAGGATGGCCACTGATCAATTGCACATGCACATCACAAAATTTGTCATACAAATTCGAAAACAGGTGCCTGAGCAAATGCTTGAACCAGTAACCAATGGAGACTAACGTGACATACATCAGCGAATATGCAAGTTGTCAGCTCTGCTGATATAGTCTGTCTCCCCAGAGACAGCTAAAATGACCCCATACCCTAAATCGTTTGATAGCTGGTAGATTACTAGCCTGGTGCTAAATAAAATAATCATAGTCAGTCATATATATATAGTGTGTGTGTGGGTGTGTGTGTTGTGTGTGTTCTTACAAGGGGTACATTGTGGGAGTAAGTATAGATATAGGTTACCCAAGATACATTGTGGGCGTTTTTTCATTAGGGGTACCGCCACACTGATCTCTGCAACGGGTTTTTGGCCTCTAGGGGGGGTAGGGATATAGGTCTAAGCTAGGGGTTGCCCACAGCGTTACACACGGATTCCGTATATTGCTGTGAGGGTTTAAAAACTTATGACCAAAAATATTCCCACAGTGTATGAATATACCTACAAATCCCCACAATGATGTATGTACCGATTTATACACAAAAACACACAACTTTGTGGGGGTATCCACAATGTACCTCCTTGTAGGTATGTGTGTGTGTGCTGTGTGGGTGTGTGTGTGTGACATGTGACCTGCCCTCCCACAAAAACCGGGACAAAGTCGCAGAGCACGAGGAGAAGAGTCAATAAAAACTTGTTAAAATCAATAGAAAACAAAAGAATTTCAATATTTCAATGCATATTTAGTTTTTGATTGGACAAAAGGAAGTGCAATGTTTACATAGATACATCATGTTTTAAAGCTTGTTTTATCAGCATTTCATTCTGCCAAATATCTCAAAATTAAATTTTCCGACTTTATCCGGGTTCCGTGGAGCACGGTCACAACACAACCACACACAAAAAAACTAAAAAATTAAAAAAAAAAAAAAAAAAACTATATATATATAGTTATATATATATATATAATATATCTATATATATATATTATATATATATATATGGGATGGGTCAGTGGCTAACGGGTCATTGATTCACTTCATTTGTGGATGCATTCAGCTTGTGCTGCACTGATGGAGAACAACAAAGTTGGAAACGGTACTGTCTGCAGAGTGGGTATACGCTCCTTCATGCTGTTGCCCCAATAGGTTGTAGTATGTTTAGTTGAGCACTCTTCGGCTTCACAACTGTAAATGGTTTATGTAGTCTTTGATGTTGTTCTCAGGACGTAATACTATTAGCATTTTGCATAGATCACTCATTTGGTTTGAGCACTCTGGTATCCATAAACATGTGCGGGTTGATGGATGGGTAGGTGTTAACGGGTCAGTGATTCACTTCATTTGTGGATTGAATTCAGCTTGTGCTGCACTGATGAGAACACACAAGTTACATGATCTGCATTGCATCCTTACTTCAACATTTATTAGATCATAGGGAACCCCCAAATAATGCAGATATGTTTTTGATCTGAATGCATAAACCCAGTTGACTCAGTTTCTAAATTGACATCTCGGGGAATTCCCATTCACCTCTCTAGTTGTCAACAACAGGTGCATATCTGAACATAGCCCTAGGGGGAATTGCACTTCTCTTGCACATCTATATGGGAAACCTCGCTATTAAAAAAAAAAAAATGCCATTAAACCATTCAAGACCAAAATTGGTACTAAGGTTAATTATAGACTTACCGTTCGATTGTGGTCATATGTTTCCTCGCCATGTTGAAACTGGTTGATCCCAATTATCTTGATATTTGTACTACTTTTGAAGTTAGATCTTCAAATTGTCTTTGACGATGTACGCTGGTTTGTTTACCATGCTATGATCGTGTGCCTATGCAGAGGTTCACTGCAGTGCACATTAATTACAGTTGCACAACCTGTAAGCTTTGAGTAGCGTAGTCCTACATTCTTAAACCAGTGTTTAGGTGACATAAAATAAAGTAAACAACGTCAGTGGTCACCAACCATAAGCTTAATTTAATTCTGCACATCCTGGACAAATAATCGAATTTGAATGAGTAACAAATGCCTGCAAAAAAGTGGATATAGTGGGTCTTGCGGGGTGAGACGACGTTCATGTGCATTTTTATTAATTTTGGAACAACCTTAAATGATCAATAAATAATAAATCGTCGCTGGCGGGAAAAACCTCGTATACAACTTCAGAGGTCAAATGCACAACCACATTACACGTGGCCCAGGAAAAAAACTCATATGTGCATTTTGGTCACATCGGCTTCTAGTTTGAATTTCATCGCACATGAGTAAATCATATGGCACTTTATTCAGAATCTGGAATAAATAATTATCTAAATATATTTAGAAAGGAGAACCTTTCTTCTGCAAGGCATTACGCCATTTATTTTTATTATTTTTGCGTGTCTCTCGAAACCGTTATCATATTAGGATTTGCATTTACCATCGTTTTTACTACTGTGAGGTTTTGCTTTAAAGTCATATTGCACATATGAGGTTTCCCCGCCCAGCGCGAAATGTATTTTGGATTAGGACTGCAAATGTTTTAAATCTTCACACAAATTAATCATTTAAGCAAAATCAATCCAATACGCTTAGGGTGTCTTTTTATTACCAATAAAAAACTTGCTTGGAGTTCACGTTTGGGAGGTCATAGATAAGCATATACTATTCACCTTAAATTATAAACAATGCCACCCTCTCCCACCCTCTGCAGAGTTTCATAAACAACAACAAAAGGCATCAGACGTGATGCACAAACTATAGCAGAAAGTAAAGACAACATATTTATATTGCTTTACTTTGTTTGTTTGCTGCACGGTGTAGATTTACATTATTTATTCGTTAAACAAACTCTTGTTCTGGTTAGGAACACCTTGTTTTGATAGGGCACAGGCTGTACAGATATCTACTTGTATCACTGTGTCATTGGTTAGGAATGTAAAGTTTCCGAAGGTCCGTTCAGCTTGTTTTAAGTTTTACAAAAATCTTACCTTCAATACCAATCTTTATTATGAACTATGGCTTTTTTCTATTATACACGCATTGGACCGTATTAATGTTGAGACCTTGTAACATGATACTACTGGCAGTTGGTCACAACACTAGTTAATGAAGTTTATTAGACAAAGATTGGTAATTTCATTATGGCATGGACACGAAATATCAATTCATATACGGTTGAGATTGTAACAAAACTAATCTAGGTTATATTTGACAAATAAGTAAGTGCAATGCATATATATGACGTTAATAATTCGACATTTAATTTAAAACAATATAATTGTAATCGATGGAAATTCTTTCAACACTTCAGAAATGCTTTCGCGCGTCAAATGACCGCAATGTAACTTCCAATTGTATACCTTTACTACGTTTATTTGTCCCAAGAGTTTGGTTTCCTTGGTTCAATACAAAATTGTGTACTTACTGATAAAATAATAATAATAATAATAATAGCAATAATAATATTCTCCTTTAACAAATAAAGTTCTAAAAAAAAATGGTGTGGATTTTTTACCCCCACCCACCCTTGCTTTCGGTTCATATTCTATCAGCTCCTTTCAGATCTATATTTCGAAGTCCATACTCGCCCCCACATATTTCCATGAGAAATACAAGGCGGGATGAAATTGTCAATCAACTGTATTGATTCACGGTTTGCAGAGAGAAGTCGGTGGGTCAGGAAAAGTGTATGATAGTTTCAAAGCGAACATATTTATAACAGAGTGTCATCTAAAGCATCATGAGTTAATCAACAAACACTAGCAAAAATAGTATTCGATCCCCAATTGCTATTTTTTGAACACCCATTCCTAAGAGCCCTTGTGTTTCAAGGACAGTTTTTTTAGATCTTCTTTCTCTATCACGTCTTGAATCAGAATGTTCTTTGGGCAAGTATTATGTTCAATTTACGGTCGAGCCAGTTCTCAAATTTCTCAAAAAAAAAATAATGCTCTTGATTGACTCCCTAAATAAAACTTACACGATGGTGTAGATCTAGTACTAATAAGTGTAAACAGTGTTCAAACACCAAAGCCTTCATCATCCTCTCAATGACTGTCTTGTAATCAGTTTAAAGGGGAAACAAAACCCTAAATATTCGATCAGCATATGATTATTACATTATGACCGTTCGAATAGAATAAATTCAGTCTCTCAACTCTCCAAACCTATTCCCTCTAAAAAGAAAAGTATAATTCAGTGTTAATTTGGGTGTATCCATTTTGACTTTGGATGACTAGCCCGGGCCCACCAAAGAGTTCCAGGAAACCGTCATACAGGTATCCTACATTGGAATACATTTAAAACTAAAAGCATTTCTTTGTGACGGACGCGAATTGCGGCTATTCAAAACTCAAGTTCCATGTGTAATTAAGAAGGCTATTTCAATGTTATATAAAGACATGCGTTTGTCAATCTCAAATTGGCTAATACGTGTTAATTGATTTGTACCCAAGTGCCCGAAGTAGTTCTATACTGTGTATAAGGCAAAAAACCTGGTTGAAAACGTATTCTTCTTCTGCCATCCATATTGGACCATTTCACTTTTCTCACGGGGAAGAGTAGATGATTTTCTATTTGACTGACTTTATAATCCCGATAGAGGTTGTGCCTTTGCCGTCTCAACCGTAAATGCTGACTTGTTCAACAGTATCAATCAGAAACCGCTGTTATTGCAACATATTATTGGTTTCAAAACAAGATTATTTCCCAAGGTTGCACGCAACGCAACATTAAATTGATGGACTGCATTATCGGTCTGGACACCTGTTCGAATTCTTTTGTTCGTAGCCAATCGATTAAAACATGCACAAGCACAACCTCTATAGGGAATCCGTGGTCCATGTACACACCAAATTGCAATGTCATCTATATTAACAATTGATTCCCTGCAATGAAATGGCACGTGGAATGTTTTTGAATAGCCTGCGCCATTCATCACTAAGAATAATGTTTATTATGTGCTTCATATGTAGTCCCTCATGATTGTTTTGCGGCACTCTTTGGTGGGCACATGCTACGTCATCCAAAGTCAACATGGATTCCCATGAACACTGAAAAATCTTTTATTTTTAGAGTGAATAGGTTTGAGAGAAGACTGAAATTCCTACTTCTATTTGAACGGTCATATATGTATATGGAGAAATATGCTGATCGAATATTTAGGGTTTTGTTCCCCTTTAAATCGGTTTCCTACACTTGGCGCCTACAACAACCATCTTAATTATTTTTTTATAAAAAACTTGTCCCATTGGATCCTTACGACAATTCCAACAAAGATACATGTATATCATGATATTCCCGACCATGATGGTATTCAAATGGTTCCACTATTCCCACGGAGTGTACTCAAACTCGTTGAAACCCGACATTTGCAGATTCTGGAAAAAAATCGTAAACTTTTTATTTTGGAGCTGCCTGTTCCATTTCAAATATTCAAAACGTCGAATGGCATTGATCAGATTTACCTTGAAGAGTCAGTCATTGTTGAAGTTTTTTGAAAATAAATCGAGATGGATACGTTTTTGAAATCTTGGAAACAAAATAGTCCTTCATCTTATCTTAGTGATCGGCCATGATAACTTTCGCGTTTTAACGATCTTTTCGTGTTACGGCGCTTGGGATCACTTAACTTCCTTCACTAAAATTGTTAAGGGGGGTTGGCAAATGTGCCATCAATTGTTTGGATTACCAATGCCTAACGTACTTGTGTGCAAAATTCACAATTACATCCGGAAGCGCAACCTCTTTCACTACAGTCCCATGCTTAGAGCCGGTGTTCGAATAAGGACCGTTGCTAGGATGGGCCACTGATCACATTGATCCACACACAATCTTGTGGAATATCATAATTCGAAACAGGTGCATGAGCCAATGCGTGAACCAGGAACCAATGGATACTAACGTGCCTACATCAGCGGAATATGAATGTTTGTCAGCTGCGATTATAGTTGCTCTCACCCAGAGACAGCTAAAATGACCCAATTCCCTAAATCGTTTGATAGCGGTAGATTACTAGCTGGGTGACTAAATTTAAAATAATCATAGTCAGTAATATATATATATGTGTGTGGGGTGTGTGTGTGTGTGTGTGTGTTCTTACAGATGGTTAAATTGTGGGAGTAAATATAGGTACATAGCTACATTGTGGGCGTTTTGTCATTATGGGAGTTACGCCCACACGAATCGTCTGACAAATGATGGTTTTTGGCCTCTGGGGAGGGTCGGGTATAGGTCTACTAAAGTATGGGTGCCCACAGCGTTTACACATGGATTTTGTATATTGCTGTGAGGGTTGTAAAAACTTATACCAAAAATAATCCCACAGTGTATGAATATACTTACAAATACCCCCCCAATGCATGTATGTACCGATTTATACACAAAAACACACAACTTTGTGGGGGTCTTCCCACATGACCTCTTGTCGGATGTGTGTGTGTGGGTGTGTTGTTGGGTGTGTGTGGACAGATCCCAACAAAACCAGGCACAAAGTGCCAGAGCACTGAAAGGAGAAGAGATCAATCAATTTATAAAAATCAATTAGAAAACAAAAAAGAATTCAATGCCTATTTATTTTTTGATGGACAAAGGAAGTGCAAGGTTTAACATATGATACATCATTTTAAAGCGTGGTTTATCAGCATTTCACTATCTGCAAATATCTCAAAATTTAAAATTTTCGACTATCAGGGTTTCGTGGGAGCAGGTCACACACAACACCACACAGCATATAATATATATTATATATATATATATATTATATATCTTATATTATAGATATATATTATATATATATATATATATATATATATAATATATATATAATATATATATGGGCGATGGGTCAGGGCTAACGGGTCATGATTCACTTCATTTTGGATTTGCATTCGCTCGTGCTGAACTGATGAGAACACAAAGTCGAAACGGTACTGTCTGAAGATTGGGTATTACGCTCCTTCTGCTGTTGCCATATAGGTTGCAGTATTGTTAGTTGAGCCACCTCTTCTGCTTTGCTTTCTAGCAAAACTGTAATGGTGATGTGGTCTTGATGTTTTTCTCAAGACGTAATACTTTAGGACATTTGCATAGCCATCATGGGAGTTTGAGCAATCTAGTATTCATAAACAAGGTGCGGCGTGATGGGATGGGTCAGTGGCCTCCCTTAAAGGCCGCCGGTCATTGATTCCCTTCATTTGTGGATTGCATCAGGCTCTGTGCTGCACTGATGAGAAACACAAAGTAGAACGGGACCAGCCTCAGACAGACTTGAGAGATTACCGCTCCTTTCAGGCTGTTGCCATATAGGTTGCAGTAGTTAGTTGAGCACTCTTCTGCTTTCTACAACATGTACATGGTTATGTGAGTCTTGATGTTGTTACAAGACGTAATACTATTAGAATTTTGCATAGCTCACTCATGAGTTTGAGCACTCTGGTAGTTCTAAACAATGGGGTCGTGATGGGAGGGGTCAGTGGCTAAACGGGTCATTGATTCACTTCATTGGTGGATTAGAGAATTTAGCTCGTGCTGCAGTGATGAGAACACAAAGTTCGAAAGGGTACTGTCTGCAGATTGATATATATATATATATATATATATATAATATGTGAAGGGAAGTGAAGTGAATGCATGTACAGTGTAGAAAAGCAAAAGAGTGCTCAAACTAAACATGCTGCAACCATTCGGGCAACAGACATGAAATATATATATACAGGGTGAGTCCAAAAAACTTGACCCTGATTTTGTCTGCAATTTGCATGTGTAAATAAACATACTAACATATGTGGTCTTGTAATCGAAAACCTATTTCATTATCTTTAATTTGATCAAAGATATTCCAAATAGACTAAGTATAGGCCGAGCTCATCTTTTGAATCAAGTAGTCAGTTTTTACCCCTATCCACGGATTCCATTTGACTGCCGGCGGTCATTTAAGCAAGTGAATCCCAAATGATTATATAGGTATGTCTATGTTTATGTCAAATGAGTGAAATGGTATCTTAAAGGGGTACAAGACAGTAATAATGGTAAGTTTTACTTGAACACGTTTTTCAAGACTGTGGAATATTTTGCTCTACAAATTATAAACAATACTTTAAACATTAAAAAGGTTGTCACCGAGGTCTGTTTCTTCATATGGTATGATTCATTCTTAATCCTTAATCAATTAATGTAATACATGCTAGAAACTATATTCTACACTTGTATCACGTGTAACTCAAGTAGTGATTATGTAATTTACTGATCGCAGATCCTGTCTTAATGGGGTGAAACATGTATCCGTGATACTTCGAATATGAATGTAGTGCTTGAAATAATAACGCAGCTAAAAGCTTCGTCAGTAAAAACGTTGTAAGATTGAGATGGGAAAAAAGCCATCGACTAATGTATATCTAGTTCAGGGGATTTACAAAAAATGATAAGCTCTGGTCATAAGACCTGTGGAACAAATTTGAAGAATGTTCCGCTTATATACATGTATTCATTTATTTGCTCTAAGTTGTAGGGTGATTGACTTTTCTATTGTTTATGACGTCTCGTGGATGTCAAAGGTCAAGACATAACCTTTCAACACAAATGAGCCTTGTGCATAAGGCCAATGATCTAATTTTTATATATAACAGATTTATGATTTTCGATCAGTTTGGTTCAAGAACTTGGTATGTCCCAAAACCAACATTACATTATAGTAAAATTACACACAATTTATAAGATTGGTACTTATTAGAGTCCACTAATATCCACAAAAGCGTTGCATTTCAACGACGATTAGTCCTCACAGCGAAGACCCCCAAATTACATGCAATGCAAAGTCACACTTATAAATCGGGTATATCCCATGGGAATCTTCTAGTCCTGAATGATAATTTTGTCCAGCAGTTCAAGACGACAGGTTTACTCTTCCCTCGACTCCCTATATTCCACAGTAGTATCAGCTCAAGATAATCACCACGATTGATACATCTGTCCACATTTGGAATCTTATTTGGCTTCCGCCAGCAACTTTTGGCTTCAGAGACACGTAGAATAATTACAGCGACTTCGCTCCACATGGAATTATTCTAAATCCTGCCTGGGTACTGTAGAGTCTCTACTTTTTTCAGATTAAAACTAGCTATACACTAACTGTATAGCCTTTCCTGGTTTTCTCCTGCTGGCAATCTAACACTCTCCAATTTCGCCTTTAATAATGATTTCACAAAGTCCCCAAGTCTTAAAATGATAATACCACAGCATCATGCAATAACATAACCTGCACTAGCCTGACCAATTGGATTCACATAAATACATCATCTGCCATTGCATCACTTCACATTTATAGACATGGGGAACCCCCAAATAATGCAATATTTTTTTTGATTCTGAATGCATACAATTTGACTCAGTTTCTAAATTACGTCCCTTGGGGAATTCCCATTCACCTCTCTAGTTGTCAACAACAGTGCATATCTGAACATAGCCCTAGGGGAATTTCACTTCTCTTTCACCATCTTATATGGGAAAACCTCGCTATAAAAAAAAATCCATAAACCATTACAAGACAATATTGTGACTAAGGTTAATTATAGACTACCGTTCAGATTGTGGTCATTTGTTTATCGCCATGTGAACTGGTTGATCCCATTATATTGATATTGTCC
Organism: Ophioderma brevispina; assembly: GCA_023653785.1. Classification (NCBI taxonomy): domain Eukaryota; kingdom Metazoa; phylum Echinodermata; class Ophiuroidea; order Amphilepidida; family Ophiodermatidae; genus Ophioderma; species Ophioderma brevispina. Next base: position 49,096 of record JAMKCH010016051.1, read on the forward strand.
ATTTTGAAGTTAGATCTTCAAATTGTTTTTTGACAGAAGTGGTCGCTGTTTGTGTATGCCCTGCTATGTCTGTGCCCTATGCGAGGTTCACTGCGTGCACACTAATTACCGTTGCACAACCTGTAACATTTGAGTAGCGTAGTCCTACATTCTTACACATGTTTGTATGGGCATAAAATAGAAGGTAAACGTCAGTGAGTCCACCAACCAGAAGCTTAATTTACGCTTCGGCCACATCACTGGCCAAATATATCGAATTTGAAGGATACAAATGCTGCAAAAAAGTGGATTATAGTGGGTCTTGCGTGGGTGGACGGACGTTCATGTTCAGTTTGTATTCATTTTTGGCAACAAAATTAAATGATAATAATAATAAATCGTCGCTGGGCGGGAAAAAACCCGTATACAACGTCAGAGGTCACTTGCAAACCACATGTAAAGTGGGCCCAGTGCTAAAACCTCATATGTGCATTTTGGTCACATCGGTTTCTAGTTTGAATTTCAAGCAAATGATAAATCATATGGCACTTTAATTCAGAATCTGGAATAAATAATTTCTAAATATATTTAGAAAGGAGAACCCTTTCTTCGCACGGCCTTACAGCCATTTGGATTCAGTTTTTGGTGTCTCTCGACAACGTTACATATAGGATTTGCCTTGTTACCGTTTTTACTACTGTGAGGTTTGCTGTTAAAGGTCAAATGCCAATATGAGGTTTTCCCGCCCATCGACGAAATGTATATTTGATTAGGATGCATGTTTTAAATATTCACACAAATAAATCATTTAGCAAAATCAATCCAAATAACGCCTTTAGGGTGTCTTTTACCAGTAAAAATACTTGCTTGGATTTCACTTTGGGAGGTCATAGATAAGCATATACTATTCACCTTGAAATTACAAGTGCCCCCTCTCCCACCTCTGCAGAGTTCATAAACACAACAAAAGGCACAACGTGATCACAAAAACTCTAGGCAGAAGTAAACCACAATATTTATATTGCTTTACTTTGTTTTGTTTGCACGGTGTATATTTACTTATTTATTCGGTTAAACACTCTTGTCTGGTTAATGAACACCTTGTTTGATAGCACATGCTGTGACAGATATCTATCGTTGTATCACTGTGGTCATGTTTAGGAATGTAAATTCCGAATGTCCGTCAGGTTTTAAAGCAATATTAGCACATTTTTTTGAAGAGGCGCCCCCAATTTGTTCAAAAATGTGGATATTTTTACACGATTGCAATGGTATGCTTGGCTAGTAAACTATACCTGTGAATGGTTAAGCTCGAAAATGTCTATATTGTTCACAAACGAAGGAAATTTTGTAGTGAATAAATTATTATCGGGGATCCCCGATCATAATACAAAACGGCTGCTGGAAACGGCCTTACAATGTAACAACTGCCGGAAAAGCGCCATGTACTGTCTACCGCCTCATCCATTAAGTTGTTTTAATAGTTCATGCAAGCCAAGTTAGATGTTATTTCTCCTCTTTAATTTTACCAGCTCTTTCATCCCTCCATCCTTTCCTATGTCCCTCCACCCCAGTTTTCCACATTCTTGCCACCTTACTGCTTCTTTTTCATCGGTCCAATCTGGGATCCCAATTCCAATTACACAATCGTTTTTTTTTTGTTTGTGATAAATACGCATTTTTTTAAGCATTCCTTCGCAGTATATGTTTCCCTATACCATTACCAAATGTAACTGTGCAAAATATCTATGCAAATGTTGAAAATTGGGGGCGCTCTTCAAAAATGTGCTAATATTGCTTTAGAGTTTTCAAACAATCTTAGACATATCAATACCAATCTTATTTGAACAATGGATTTTCTATCAATACACGCAATTGACCGTATTCAATTGACCTTGTCCATGATACTGGCAGTTGGTCAACAACACGAGTAATGAGTTTCTTAGACAAACATGATTTGTGTAATTTCATTATGCATGGACACGAAATATCATTTCATAATACGGTTGAGATTGTAACAAACTAATCTAGTTATATTTGACACATTAAGGTAAGACAAATGAATATATGTTAGCGTTAAGGAAATGTTAATTTAAAAAAGATAATTGTTAAATTCTATGGAAAATTCTTTACACACTTCAGAAATCCTTTCGCGCTCAAATGAAGACAATGTAACTTCCAAGTGTATTACCTTTACTTATGTCCAAGAGAGTTGGTTGTCCTTGTTCAATACAAATTGTGTACTGATTAAAAATAATAATAGCAATAATAATATTTCTTTACCAAATAAATTCTTGAAAAAAATGGTGTGATTTACCCCACACCCGACACCTTTGCTTTCGTTCATATGCTATCAGCTCCATTTCAGATCTATATTTCGACTCGCCATATTTCATGAGAAATTACGCAGGCAGATGAAATTGTCAATCCACTGATATTTGGATTCACGGTTGCAGAGAGAAGGTCGGTGGGTTCAGGAAAGTCACTGATAGTTCATAGCGACATATTTATAACAGCGTGATCATCTAAAGGCAGTGTCAGGAGTTTAAATCACAAAACAGCTAGCAAAAGATAGTATTCGATCCCAAATTGCTAGTTTTTTTTTGGAACACCCTGTCAAGAGCCTTGTTGTTCAAGGAAAGTTTTTAGATCTTCTTTCTCTTGAATCAGAATGTGCTCTTTGGTGGCAGTATATGTTCAATGTACGCGAGCAGTTCGCCAAATTTCTCAAATGCTCTTGATTACTCCCTAAATACTTTCACCATGGTGTAGATCTAGTACTAATACAGTGTAAACATGTTTCAAACACTCAAAATCCTTCATCATCTCCTGACTGTCTTGATCAGTTAAAGGGGAACAAAACCCCCTAAATATTCGATCAGCATATGGAATATAACATATATGCCGTTCGAATAGAAGTAAATTCAGTCTCTCAACCTTTCCCTCTAAATAAAAGTATTAATCAGTGTTATGGGTGTATCCATTTGACTTTGGATGACGTACCCGGGCCCACAAATAGTGCCTGTGAAACATTCATACAGGTGTCCTACAATTGGAAACATTTAAACCTAAAGATTCTTTTTGACGTGAATTTTTCGGCTATTCAAACATCAAGTCCATTGTTTAAGAAGTCATTATTCAGATGTTATATAAAGACATGCGTTTGCTCAAGCTCAATTGGCTAATAGGTAAGGATTAATTTCTTTGAACCAGTGCCCGAAGTATTTCTATACTGTTGTATTAGCAAAAAAACCTGGTTGAAAACGTATTTCTGCCATTCAGTGGACCATTCACTTTCACGGTAAAGTAGATGATTTTCTAGTGACTGACTTTATAAATCCGCTAGAGGTTGGTGGCCTGTGTCCGTCATCACCGTATGCTGAACTTTGTTCAACAGGATCAAATCAGAAACCGCTGTTATTGCCACCATATTCTGGTTTTTACAAAACAGGATTATTCCCAAGGTTGCACGCACTTAATTGAATGGACTGCATTACGGTACAGGACACTTGTTCGATTCTTTTGTTCCTAGCCATCAACAAGGGGGGGGGGGACAAAAAAACAATAGATTAAAACACAGGCACAACCTCTATAGGATATCCGGTCCATACACACCAAATTGGCAATGTGCATCTATCTATAACAATTGATTCCTGCCAATGAAATGCACGTGGAATTTTTGAATAGCCGCGCCATTCATCACTAAGATGATGTTTTTATGTGCTTCATACTGTAGGCCCCTGCATGATTGCTTTGTTCGGCACTCTTGTGTGGCACCGGCTACTCTCCAAGTCAAAATGGATTCACCTATGCACACTGAATAAATACTTTATTTTTAGAGTGAATAGGTTTGAGAGACTTAAGAGTACTTCTATTTGAAAACGTCAGATATGTATATAAACATATGCTTATCGAATATTTAGGGTTTTGGTTCCCCTTTAATCATGTTCGCTACACTTGGCGCCTCAACAACATCTTCATTATTTTTTTAAACTTTGCCCACATCTGGTCTTACGACATTCCAAACCCAAGATACATGTATATCAATGCTATTCCCGCCAATGATGGCTATTAATGGTTCTACTCTTCCCACGGAGTTGTACTCAATCTCAGTTTGAACCCGACATTTGCATATTCTGGAAAAAAGTCGTAAAACTTTTCATTTTGGACTGCTGCCTTTCCATTTCAATGTCGAGAAACTGGCATTGATAGGAGTTACATTTGAAGATTCATTTGCATTGTTGAAGTTGGAACAATAAATCGAGATGGAGACTATTCTTGGAAATCTTGGAACACAAAATAGTCTTCAAATCTTAATCTTTAGTGAAGGCATGATACGTTCGCGAATTAACGATCTTTTCGTGCTGCAGCGCTGGGGATCACTTAACTTCCTTCACTAAAATTTTTAAAATATTATGTTAAACCCGGAAAAGCTGGATCCCAAATGAAAAGAGTGACATTTATTTAGAAAAATGAATAAAGTGTCAACTCATTTACACTTCCAGAATGTCAGTGACCAATATGTACGCGTACTCAAGCGAACAATAGAGGTAATGATATTCAACAATCACCTAAAAACACTTCAGATCTTTTCTCACAAGATTTGCAGCCATTGTTACTGCCCACACTGGTGAAAAGATTTCAAGCTTTATCAGGTGTTATGACTTCCCCGTAAATTGGAGCTCTAGTATCTGTTCATAACTAGGGCAACATACTCACCTCGCTCATTATTTTTTAAAAATGTAGTTGCTGAATACATTGCCTTTCTTGGTAAATTTAATAGAATAGGTTTTTCATGGTTTTAAAGACAATAGCTTGCGGATCTAGGTTATGCACAAGTTAGGGGTCCCAGTCCCCTGCTTTTCTTTCATGATCTTTGTCCCTTACATTGTCCTTTTCGAAAAAAAATATTATCATATGTCAGTTAATGAAACACATTAGAATCTCAAGATTTCTTTTTATCGCGAACGAGAAAAAGTCGCGCCAATGCAGCAAAGACATTATCATTCGAAATCTGTTCAACTGCATGCCCAATACAATTGACGCAATTAAAAGAATGGTACAGTGTGTCCGGGCCGATTTATTGAGGTATCATCAGCCCCATTGTTCGCTTGACCATGTTGATGTTTATGACTATCCATGGTCACTGATATCAGAAATAAATTGAGTCTGACATTTTATTCGTTTCTAATAATGTGCACCCCTTCATGTGGGGACAAGCTTTTTCCTGGTTATTAATATTTGTTTTAATTTTAGTGAAGGAAATAAGTAATCCCCAAGGCTGGAGCACGAATATTCACTTAAAAGGCCAACTTGTATCATGTACCATGGCCTATGAGAACCCCACCACTTCTGCTCGCACTTGGGCCGCCTTGCTCGTACTAAGACCCGCTTAAGCTTCCTCGGTAGCCACATATGTACTCTTGATGACTTTAATGACTTTGGTTGTTTCCGGCGCGACTGCTTTCCAGCTTTCGCTTATGCCGACATTTTGATTTGGTGTAACTCGAATGCGCGAGCATTCGCGATATGTTCATCAATATGGCGTCTTACGTTGTCAGGGAAACGAGTGAGTATATCTAGATTTGGCATGACGAGATTTTTTACTCTAATTGTCGAAATTTCTTCCCGGGGGTTGCTTTCTCCATATATGGGCTTTTATGAGTTATTTGAATACCTGTGGCCAATCAATGAACGCCGATTCTTTGCTGACAGTACGGGCGACGTTTTTGCCCAATGGTACAAGCTATTGTGTGTCATTTGGTACTGGGCAGTTACCTAAGTGGGTAGGACCATCAGATTGAACAGACCTCGGCACCGCCTCCGCTATGAGTTATAAGCAATTTTCTATCTAGAAAGCGAATTTGATGTGTGGTGTTTATTGTGAACGGTATAATTCTAAGCGGGAGTGATCCGTTGCACATATATGTTATGAAAATAGATTTCGGAGACCATTTTCATTTATAGTTTTTGCATGGACGCCGGCAAGGCCTGTAGTGGTTGGGAGGGTGGGACGAAACTCTTTCTTTTTTTTCTTTTTTTGCTTGTGTATCATTAAAACGATCTCCCCTAAAATAAAAAAAAAAAAATTGTTATTATGTAGAGCTTTGTTGTGCCCCGGTATGCACACTATAGGAAACTTTTGTTTTTTTTCATAACAAAAATCATTTTTGTACCGATTAACCATTTTCGGGAAAAATGTTCTCTTCTATGTGTATATTTAATTTGCTATAGATGTGCATAGACAACCTCTACAAAATAAATTAGTTTCATTTAGCGAAGTTTTACATTCAAATCGATCGGAACCCTACGAAAAACTACTTTTACCAAATTCGATGATGAAAGATTGTTAGGTTTAAACTTTTCGATACGAAGAAAAAACAAGGTTTCTCCCAGCTTTCAAATTCGATTAGCATCGGCTTTTGATTTTTTTTGCAATCTAAAGCCGTATTTCTCGGTTGCGAAACAAAGTTTTTGAAACGAAAATCTCAAATTGAGAACTGTGTTTTATCAATTCTTACATTCTATTCTGGTTTTCCCGCCTTTTTTTCACCGAAAAGAGAAAAAAGGTTATCTTTTTTACTCTGTGAAAAATAGATGCCATTACAAATAGATCAAAATAAATTATGAAAGCCACAGAAGAAACTCGCGTATTATTGATGCTGATCATTCTGCTGTCACTTAAAATTATGTATGATTAAAAGTCTGTCCTGGATAAATCAGTGAGATTTTGGAGCGCCTTTACAATGTAGGCAAAGCGCTATATAGAAGATATAAGTTGGAACAAATTTTCAAAATCTGGCGACTCCAATTCGCCCCGCCCAAATTGAAGGCAGATAATAATGTTTTCGGCAGCTGTCTTTTAAAAGTAAAGACCCTTTCCTTTTTAAAGTAAATTTCTTGGAGAAAGAAAGTTATCATCATATCCGTCAACCAACAATACCAATTACCGTTGTTTTGGTTATTGTGCAAAAACACAGCTATTGAATTTCTTTTCGTTCTGTTCTTCTTCTTCATTGTTTTATTGACCGTAGAAAGGGCGGCCGGTTGCTTGTCTGTCTGATCCGCTACATACAAAAATGATAGCATCTAGATTTGTTTTTTAACAAACTCTTAGTGGTCGAAAAATCATAAAAATCATAGAATTTCTAACAGGTTCTGCTATATAGTATATAAGACAAACAAAGGAGGTATCAAAATACAGCGATACCTCCTTTATAAACTCTAAATTTTCTTAGACTAAAATGGAGTGAAAAATCTGAATGTAGATTAAAATTGTGAATTTTTACATTTTATTCAATGCGTTTGATTTCATTTTAATATAAACTGATAGATCCACATTAGAATAAAATTAATGTTAATGTAAGAAATTAAGAGAGGCCCTGGGTTTTTGAATGATGAGACTTATCTGAAGAATTTTTTGTCACCAGCCTTTCAAAGTGTGTAAATTGCATATCTGGTGTCTCCTTGGAAATCCGTAATTACTGTTTCTATTTTATAGTTTTCTTTTTTATTATGTTTTAATTCAAGATTGCGTGGATGCAATGATTATTTTAAAAAATAGTGAACGGTCTTCGCAATCAATCACAAGTACTTAAACTAATCATATGACGATGGTTGAAAATTTGGGAAAGACCATAATAGAAAAAGGAGAGGACTTAAAAGTTTTTTTATCATGGAAACATGCTTGCGACAAAGAAGACCATTTGTGGGTATTCTGATAATTGGCCGTGAATGGGACGTTATGTAACAGAGCGTGACAGAAAAAATACGGTTTGCTACTAGTTAGAACAGGCAGCAGCCCTGGATGGTATTTTACTACACAAATGAGAGGAGACAGAAAACACGTAAATGTTGAAGGACATGTTGCTCAAATTTGCAGTGGAGACTGTTCATTAAACGTGGGTTTTTGTTTGAACTAAAAAGAAATACAAAGGTATTTATGTGGTGGTAAGCAGAAATTAAACGAAATCGACAAAACTACTTAAAACTATTTTTGCATTGAAAAATACAACTTTAACAACCTTAGTAATTAAACTTCGGAAAACTTCACTTTATGGTGATAGAGGAACCCATTTCTAACATAGGCAAAAAATTGAGGGAGCCTCTTCAAACACAAATGTGCTAATATTGCTTTTAACTACATTGTAGAGCAAAATACGATTTCTGTATTTATAGAATATGACAAGCCAAAACAATTTGGACTTTTTTGTCAAAAGCGGATCACTCTGGAAGAAAGAATCACCCAGGAGACCTTGAACCGTTATGAACCTAGATTCCGGAAATTAATGACCGTAGATGTGGCAAAACTAACAGAATGTTTAAAGTCCTATTGACCAGATGAATAAGTTAATGTAGGTTCAAAACAATAGATCTGTTTTTTACTTTGGACCCCTGTACAATCTGACCACTATTTTTTACATGCTCCCCATTGTTGATTGTTCTAGATTTTGACCCATTATTCCGTGACATTTGGAATTATAACAAAAAATGTGTCTGTTGCATTTTTGTTAGATTAAAAATTTGTTAACTTTTTGCAAAAAACACCTCAAAACACACTCCAGAGAATATTAGATGGTAAGCTGCTGGCCTGGTGATTCCCCCTCTTTCCGCTGTGTAGAGTTGCGGCATTAACTACGCTTGGGGAATTCCCCGGCCCTGTTTGGATGCGCAACCAGACTCGGCGGATATATGGGGACGGGTTTCCACGCAGCGTCGGCACGGCTCCCTTTGGCTCCTTATTTGGGTGATTAGGTCAGTTCGGCGTAAGTCGTAAGTCCCATGGGTTTTCAGCCCCCTCGTGACCGATGGTGGTTATATTATGGGATTGAACCTGAAGCATGCGTTGCGGGGAAATATGTGGGTTATTGCTCGACTGTATCCCGTTGTACAGGTGGGTGTTTGTAAACATGAGTGTTAATTTTGTGAATTTTATGCTTGTCAAGGGTACGTAAAGCAAGACCCACCATCGTTCCTTTTCGTAGGGAGTTACGATCATTGTAGGGATGTTGTAGGATTTTGGATGTTCGAAAAGTGATATTGCGAGATCAGTTTGATTGCCTGACTCGGTCCTGATGGAACCCGGACCCACCCCCCCCCCCATCGTATTATTATTATGTCAAATGTTTAAGAGTCATTGAGCAAATACAGCATTGTGTGCTAATAGTAGGCAGTGAAAGATTTATATGGTCATCCATCATGTCAGTCATATTATACCAGTTTCATCGCATATATGAACTAGTGTTACGATTCATCACCAAACATTTCCAAGCACGGATCAGTAACACTCATGGTAATCATGTTGGAATTGTGCTTAGGCTGTAATATGGTTAATGATTCCTCATTCGAATACTGTGAATATTGATATTATGATTTTTTACATGTGCCTCCATATGTTGTAATACATGATCCCCTTATTGATTTGCATATTTCGAGATCGATGACTGATTTATCGATTTTGATAGGGATTATGATACAACAAACATATACATTATTATTATTATAATACACTGCTACGCCTTAGTAATTATAGCCAAGAGATCCGTCAATGATTGTAAATATTTCGAGATTGATTATTGATTTTTTTTTTTCACTGCACCCCTCTCAGGATTTTGGTCAGTTAATGTCCCGTATTGTAAATATTGTAAATATTGTGAGAATGAATTGACATGCACCTGTATCAAAAATTTGGCAAGTGACTGCCATAGTGAAATAGTACTCTCTAAAAGAAAGAGTGGAAAAATCACTCTGAATTCCGAGTTTTTTAAATTAACTCTAATCGAGGGCTTTTAGTCTAAAAGAGCGGAAAATGAAACCCGACACCTTCACTCGCGATTAACAGAGCTCACTCTCTACCGAGTGGCTCAAAAGGCCACTCTTCTTCGGAGTGAAGCCCACTTTCTGAACTCTATCGACCGGGTTTTAGCTCTAAAAGAGTGAGGAAATGCTCACTCTTTTCGGAGGGAACTAATAGCCAATCAGAAAAGCCGAACAATCGGTGATTATTTTCGAACCAAAACATTTTTGGGGGCGGACCGGTAAGTGAGACGTCAGCAAACGGTTTTGAATACGAAGTTTGAAGTTGAAATAGTGAAGAAATCATAGATATCTTCACGGGTGAGTTTATTGTATGTGTCGGTCACAGTTCATCGCATTTACAGACAAGTGTGGGACAGAAGCATTAAATGTTATGTACTGTATTATCACTCGTACATTACGGTAGTCTGCGCCAGGCTCCCAGCCAGGCTAGGCTTACACATAACGAAACCACAATCATGCATGTCACGGGACATGCATACCGTGATCATTCACACGTCATGTACCACAATCATGCAGGCTCCCGGAATTATGCCAAATGATGAGCCAACAATATTCATTCATGTCACGATGTCTATGAATTATGACCTACACATTACAATATACTCACCAAACAAACAAAATCCTAAAGAATCACAAACTCTATAAGAGCGACTAGTTCACTCTAAAAAGGAGTATCAGTTCATCGTTCCTTGAGTGATGTGTTCACTCTTTATTTTGAGTGGATCTCACCTCTAAAGGAGCGTCCACTCAGCTGGCTCCTTTTTGGAGTGAGATTTCACTCTTTAGAGTGGTTTTTCACTCTTTCGTTTTTAAGAGAGTATGATTTTGGTTCATTACTGGATTCAGAAATTACTGTCCTATTGATCCCAGGTATTATAATATTTTGATGGTTCATACATTCTTTCAGTGATCAGTGCCAGGATGATTATATAATATTTGATACGGATGTTGCTGTTGATTTTATAGGTTCCTGTGTATACAGACTGAAAATGGAAAGTATGTTGGAAGTTATTTTGGAAAAAGCACTGATGTGTTGTTTAGTTTTCAATTATAACTTTAAAATTAAAATTATTTATATTAAAGTTTTACAGCAATAAAGTGGCATGATTGAAGTGTTGCCACACTAGGCTTGTTATACAAGAAAGTAAAAGCTTCTATTTTGATATGCTGAATTATATGTGACCATATTGTCTTAACGATAAGGAGGTTGCTGATAAATTCAATGAATTTTCCATCAATTGGTATACCACCTCCTAGTAACTTTTGTTGATGATGAAAAATAATATTAAATAACCTTTGCAAATGATAATATCAATATATCATTTTATTTTTGATTATGTGAAACCAGGAGTTGTATGGATGAAATATGAAAATGGACAACAAAAAATCACCTTGTCTTGGTAACTTTACTACTAAGCTTTTGAAATTGGCTGCACCTATTATCTGTAAATCACTGGCCTACATATGTAAGCTTCTTTTACACATCAACTTTTCCCAAATGATTGGAGTGTGCCAAAGTGATCTCCTCTTATTTTTAAGGATGTGACAAATCTGATGTTAACAAGTATAGGCCTATATCTGTTGTGCCAAATCATTGCTAAAAATATTGAACCGTGCTGTTCACAACCAGCTTTACCATTTTTGACTGAAAAAAAAACATTTAAATTTCATGCCAATATGGTTTAGACACAAGCATTATTTTACCAACACTCTCATTGATATGATTCGAAACTACATAGTAAATAATATGAATCAGGGTAGTAGTAACTGGTGCCTTATTCCTGATCTAAAAGAAGGCGTTTGACACCGTAAACCATAACCTTCTCCTTCAAAACTCAAAAACTCTGAATTTTAGAATAAAATATTGGGCATACCAAAAGAATCAATTCTGGGTCCATTGTTATTTATATTTATGTCAACTCTTCATGTTGTATTAATTGCAAATGGGTCAGGTACGCTGATGAACAAATCATGTTAGAGAATCCACTCAAAGTCTCTCCAAATTGATATGAATGATAACTTGATGAATATTGCGCACTGGTTTGAAGCCAACAAGTCATCTGAATTATTAAGAAACACCAATGACATGTTTTGGAACAAACATGGTAGTTTGAGCAATTTTCAGAACTTATCTTACTTATTGTTAATGACACTATTGATAGAGTCGACAAGTTTTTAATACGTGGGTGTCTTTTTCGATCCAAACTAATCTTGTATAATCATATTGATAATATCTCCTCTATTATTTCTTAAACGCAGTGTGTATTGCGCAGGGTTAAGTTTTATCTCCCATCAGACTACTCTTAATCTGCGGCCAATGCCCTGCCTGATTTTTCCCCACTTTGATTACTGCAGTCAGTTTGGTCAAAACTGCAATTTTGACTTGGCATGCTCTTCAATTCTTCAACACAAACTTGCCCGTGTTGCTACTTTCTGCTGAAACCTTTAGTACACCTATTTGTGATATGAGGAGCAACCTTGGCTGGATAATTATAGTGTATATAGTTAGTTTGTGAGCAAAATATTATTCTCCTGGTCTTTAAATGTCTTATCAAAAATGATGCGCCTTCTTACGTACCATTTACTTTGCTTCTTGTATCACACCCAAAATCTCGTACCTCATGTAATACACTCGGCATACCCACTTTGGAGAGTATCATACATGGCAACGGACATTCCAATACAGATGGTGCTTCAATGTGAAATTAATCTTTCATATCCGCAAGAAAATTTTTAAGGGAAATATGAATGTTTAACTCTCTAAAATAATATTGTGTTTGAATCTTGTTTTATGCTGTTGTGTTTATTTATTGCCAGTCAATGAAATGTCTGCACGTTTCCTTGTGTGTTAATGTGAGTTTAAGGCAAAACTTGAGTGAAATCTTATATTATGCTGCTCTAATTAATCTGTTCCAAACATTATCACATGATATAATCATTGCTTGTTACGTAAGGTATAAATGTTATTATCTTTCACTTGTAATTACATGTTATCAGGGTCTCATGGGAGACCAGAATTTGTTACATACTGTGTGAGTTACCTGAATAATAAAGTTTACTACTACTACTCGATCATTGGAAAAAGTCATGCTTATTTGTACTTTACAAAACAGTACCAAATATTTTATACACCATGTACTTGCACATAAGTGCAGAACTTGGAGTACTTAATGGTATCTTTAGTACATATAATATAGTGGAGTTCCAACCATAATACAGGGTGAGTAAAAAAAAAAAACTTGACAAATTAAAAAAACATGTGGTATCATCGGAAAGCCTATTTCATTATTCTTTAATTTGCCTCAAAGATAATTCCAATTGGTTAAGTATAGACCGAAGCTACAGTCTTTTGAAGAAAGTAGTTAGCTTTCCCCCTATCCACGCGATTCCCGTTTGAATGCACGGCGGTCACCTAAGCACATGACTCCCCAAAACTGATTGATGAGGGTATGTCTATGTCAAATAAAAGTGGTAGCTTAACGGTGTAAATTGTAAAAGCCAGTGATTGATAACGGTTTTTAAGTTTTATTTGCAACACTCTTGTTTTAAGATGTGCATTTGGTCTACAAAAATAGACAAACTTTAAACCTCAAAAGGTGTCACAGATGTTGTTCCTTCATATGGCATGACTCATTCAATTCCTCCAGAAACACTGCTACATGTAACAAGTTACTTTATTTTTCAAATGCTTGCTATGAGTGACGAGGCCGTAGAAAAATGTTAAGAGCAGGCATCGATGGGAAATTGTGACTGAATTTGTGGAGTTTATTTTGGAGCAAATTTTAGTTTGCACTCAAGAAATAGCCCGATTTTTCTGGACACTTCTTCTTGCGTATGAGGCAGCAGCTAAATAGTTTGTATGGTTGGAGCCAATCACTGTTGATTGTTTGGAGTTTGAGAAATCGTGTCAACCGTGGAGGAAAGGTAGGACACTCATTGAGAATGTGATCCGCAGTTGTGATGGAGAACCAAATTGGCAGGCTGGACGATGGCCGCAGCCCCCAGCGGTGCATATTGCATTGAACAGCGACCGACTCCTGTGCGAATACGGTCTTAAGGATGACCCATTCCTTAATGCGCGGGAGATGCGCAGGTGGTTAGTTTGTACTTAGGTGTACTAGAGAGTGATCTGGTCTTGGGGTATCGAGCCAGGCAGATTCATGTTTGTAAGATTGTTGAGGAGGGGAACGGGAGAGTAGCCACCGTTGTCCGGCAGAAGGTCAGGCGAGAGCGCAGTCTCTTCTACCGAGTCGGTGTGATTCTTTGACAGTGCCATGCAGCAGGTGTTTGTTGTTCAGCAGGGCCTTATTAACTAGCGTATGTGTGTGGTGGTTCTCTCCGAAAGTACTTGCAGGTTGCAATCGCCTGATAAGCACGCCGGAAGGACTTTCGATGGAAAGTAGACGGAGGCAGCCAGTGTGGTTCTCAAGGTTCTCGTGATTACTTTGTCCAGCTTCTCGTGTGAGAGCTATTGCACATGCTGGGGCGGCATATTTCAGCAGTGATGTAGACCAGAGCCAAGGGGCAGTGGTGCGTAGGGTCGGGGGATGGCACCAATGAAGATCCGCACGTCGGCAAAGGAGGTTTATTCCTCGAGATACCTTGGCGCAACAACTCGAGGTGCTGCCGATAAGTAAGCTGAAGGTCAAGCTTATGGACACTTGATTTCCTTCACTTTTTGAGCGCCTAATTTTATGGTGAATCGTGGACAGAGCGACCAATAGGTGCCCCATACATATTCATTAATATGATAGGAATTAAAATTGTATGATTTATTGAAATAATTAAGTTTGAGTCACCCATAGGACCATGGGTACCCTTGTGAGGTAATGGTAGGTATTACATGTGGATTATGGATACCAGGAAAATTCCTATGGATTCCAGGGTGGGGATTCCTATGGACCATGGATCCCTGAGAAAATAATCCGCGCAGATGAAGGATTACACTCCTCCAGTAGTGGTTGGCTATCAGGGCCCAGAAGATAGTTGGCCCTACGTTGGATTATACGACCCGGATAACAACTTTAAATCCAGGAGGGTTAAGTATATATTTCAATATTGGAACATGACAGATCCCAGGAATATCATGTTCCTTGGAAGTAGAGGTCATACATAGGATTAAACTATCAAGGGGGAGGAAAATAGACAATAAGGATGCCATGATCAGGAGATCAGGTTCCAGATTCCATACCATAGGATTAACCTTGCCCAAGAGGATAATACCATACTACCAGGTTGACATGACAGGGCTATCATGTTTCCTTAAGGATTCTCAGGATTGTATTTTAGTATGGTTTAAACCAGGATAAAACATGGGATCTACCACCGTGATGTTTATTCCATAACATAGGTGGAGGAGTATGGATTAACTTTTACTTACCTGTTGTTATGTAATCACAGTGAGTGTATGCCAGTTAATAATATAATTTAGACAGTTAATTTGTTGCGTTGTGTGTATGGGGCAAGTCAGGTAAAAACCAGTAGCCCAAAGTTATTTTAGTGATTATTACGCCTAATTAGGAGTAGGTATTCAATTACAGCTGGGGACGCACCACGTCGGTACTGGTAGAAAGGACTGTTGTGGTGTGTGTATTGAGCAATGTGAGGAGGTCCGGGCCCACCCTCCTGCACCCCCCCCCCCGGGCGCTTGCCGTGGTGGGTGCCCGGTGCTTCGGTGGACTATTTACCCTTAGTGGTCCATCTCGCACTGGTCACTTAGCCGTGGCTGGCGTTGTGCGTCGATCTCCGGGTCATGCCATGCGGAGTACTAGGTTGCGTCGTCCAGGAGGGACGACACGCTGTGATACAAACACGAATACACTCGCACACACATACCGATCTACCTAGTTTACTTACCGACCTACCTACACACACTGTCCATACACAACACTACATCACATTACTGAAATACACACATACCCGTTACACACATACATGCCACACATTTACCATACATACACACACATTACCCGCATACATTGCACACAATACACAATCTTACGTACTGTGAAGAGCCTCCATTTTTCTGATTAAAGATATTAATTGGATTTCTTTATCAATTTTATTGAGGAAAAGATTTTCATTGAAAAGTACTTGTTATGATAAAAAAAGAGAGCAGGCGATTCCCCTCGTGTTGTTTATGCAAGGTGCACGGTTAGATAGAATTGAACAAGGATAGGGGGAAGTGGGGAATTCCCCAAGAGGTAACTTAGAAACTGAGTCAACGTTTTTGCTTCAAAACATAGTTGCATGATACCATCAAGGTATATATGTTAAGTGGATGTAGTTGTAATTCGATGATTGTAATTTATGTGAATCCAATTGGTCTCAGACTTAGGGCAAGGTTAGTTTTTGAATGATTCTATGGTAATATCTATTTGAGAACTTGCGGCACTTTGTGTGAAGTCAATATAAAATGGAGTTTTGAGTAAAGTCTCGGGGCCAGCAACCCCACCAGTAACAAGTAGCTAGAAGTTCTAGCTAGTTTTAAAGGTCCATGCCCGATCGTTAATAGCCTCGTCCCCAGAAGCTGCCATTTTGGTATCAGAAGGAAAGAAGCTATATTTTTTCCCTTTACCCTGTGAAATTTAGTGAGCCAAAGATGTTTGGGTGGGAAGTTATGAGCGAAAAATGGGGCCCATTTTTGGTCGATAGCCAATAGTAATTTACCACATTGAATCTATGGGGGCTTACAAAATCATGTTTTTAGCTCTCGCTTAAAAGGAATTGAATTCGGCGGCGAAACTTTACAAGATGGGGGTTTTGGGAGTGAAGGCTCTAACTAATCAAGATGAAAAAATTCATATCCTTAAATCGGGCCGCCCCCCTTTATTACAATAATGGTTAGATTTATGCTTTCACATAGTGCCAGGCAGGATTATTTTATATTTTAATTCAACGTGAGGCAGAGAGTGCTATAATATTCTACTGTCGTATTTGAAAGCCAAAAAGTTGCTGGGATACAAAAAGAGTATTCAATTTGTGGACAGATAGAAATCGTGGTGATCTCTTGGACTGATATACTGTAAAAATAAGTTGGTCGTCATAGGGACTTATTTTTACCTTGTCGTCTTGAACATGCTGGACAATTTTTTCTTCAGACTGAGAAAGATCCCTGGAAATATTAACCTGATGCTTAATAAGTGTGACGTTGCATACTGTCATTTGGATCTTCGCTGTGAAGACATATCATCGTTGAAACTGCAACGCTACTTTTTATTCGTGGGAGACCTAAATAACTCTGAGTAGCGATTAGAATTAAGTGTAAATTTGAATTGTACAGATAATTGTGGCTTTGGACAACCAACTTCTTATCCATCTGAATAAGATCATTAAAATCTGTTTTGATTAATAAAATTTAGATCACTTGTGCACAAGGCTCCTTTATTTGTGTTTGAAGGTATTTCTGCTGACCTTTGATGTCCACGGACAACATAACAGTACAGACCACCTACATACACACATACCTGATACATACTACCCGCATGCTACACACATATACACGAACCTGGCCATACAACTACTATATACTATCATATGCCTATATGGTTACATTTTTATGTTGCAATGGACATACATCAAAGCCCATCTTTTTTCTACTTAGAGTGGTGGCTACACCTAAAAAGGTATATAGTTATTATAAGGTCATAACAGGTCATGCTGTGCAGCTCAGAAAGATACCAGTTCAGGATTATCTAAAGGATTTCATATGTATTCGACTTAGTATAGGTATCTATGACCTGGAAACCATAAAGGTTGTTAGTGGTCCATGAGATAGATTGTTAGGGTAGACCATTCTGTTATATTAGCATTATGCTTATGCTTGAGCATGGAGACCACGTAAGATACAGTTGTTAGCCATTTACTATGTTAGAGTATCTTATGTTAAATCGTAGTGATGTTATAGGACAACAGCCGTGTACAACTAATGTGTCAGTAGTTTGGTTGGTGCTGTTGGTGCGTGCGTTGTGTGTTTCGGTGGACATTGTCGGGTGTGCAGGTCGTGGTGGACTATATCGGGTCATCCTGATTATTATTTTGATGGTTCACTTCGTCCTGGTCATCCGCCTGTGGTGGGCTGTTCGCACCTCCGCACTACACCATTGCACTAGGCACATGCTGTTGCCTAGGTTTGAGTCTGTTGGTTAATACATTGCTTTGATGTATCCCGTTGTACGGGTCGCCGGTATTGTCGACTGGATCAGATGTACATGAACCTTGAAGTGGTGTAGAACTAAGGAATAAATTGCACAGAACTTATAAATGATCCTCTTTCCCGGATCTTCATTTTGTGTCCATTCTTTCTCTGGCAAGGGTGGTTCCTACACACCCGACTTACCCCGCCCTACAGACCGCATCCCCAGGAGTGTTGAACATTGTGACCGCTCTTTCTCATCGGCCATCCAAACTATCCTGACAAGTTAGAGGGAAAAGGGGGGGGCACACGCGCCAACACCAAGCATACCAACAGAACCTCATTTGAATGAAAAAAGGCGTCAATAAAAAAGTTGCCAGGAAAAGGCATTGCTCCAATGTAGTGTTTGAGTGATCCTGCAAGAGAGGGTAGACTTTAATTAGTTAATAGCTTTACCTTACAAAAGTTTCCTTGTTTTGTAAGGATTTTAACCAAAAAAACAAGATGCAATATCGTAATCTAACAAGACCTTTAATGCAAAGATGGCAAAGAATATGTACTATTAGGCTTTCACAATTGAATTTTAGTCCGTGCCGCCCGCCCGTAAAATGCCAAGAACCCAAATAATTCATATTTTCATGGAATCTGATTTGGGTTTCCTTAAGAGTCAAGATTGTTTTTCCAAGTATTCTGAGATTTGTTTTACACAAATAACTTACGATAAGCAAGTTTCATGCAGAAATTTGCTTTTAAAAAAGCTTTTCCGACTGCACTTTTCACCGGACATTTTTAAACGTCGGAAGTTTGGAGATGGAGGTCGGGCCCGGTAACACAAAGACTTAACCCAACAGGGTGGTCTTTTCAAGTAGTTAGTGCCACGTCAATTGGAGCCCCATTGTGTAATGTTAAAGTGACAGGAGGAGATTGTTTAGGATACGAAATTCTCTCAAATTTCACTGGTCGGATGTGACCACATCCGAGGAACGTTTCGAAGGTTAGTAGACAAACAGGTGCAAAAAGAAAACGCAAACCTTGTTTTGAAAATTGCCTGCTATCGTAACCATACCCATAGAAAACCATGCTTGACTTCCTGTACGTGCACGACATAGACAGAAAACTACTAAATTCATCAATCTGATTACATATAGAAGGCCGTATTCGCTTATTCACTTCAGGTGTGATCTAATACTTTGCCGTAAGCATTCCAAATATTGTAAAAAAAAAACGGGGTGCGAGAAAAATTGGGAGCGCTTCTTTCTGGAAAATCTCCTCATGTCTCTTTAAGGTACGTAATATAAATTGCTGATCAAGTTTCGAACATGTATATTTTCAAAGATAGGATGCATGGTTGCGAGTTCGGGAAAAAATGGAGGATGGGTGGAGGAGGGGAGGGGAAGTTAGGGGAAGAATTTTTTGTGATTTTGGATGGTGCCCGGTTGTTTGCTTACTTTGTGTTTCAATAGTTAATGAGCATGTCCTGCACCCAAAATTGGTATTTTTTGGTAGTCAAAATCATTTTTTTTTCAAAATACAATTTTACACAAAGTGGACACTTGGATGGTTCCCAGATGGTTAGGATGGTTCTCGGTGTGTTTGGATCATTTGTGTATAAATGGTTGTTGACCATTGCTGGACCCAAATTAGCTATTTTGGTTTAAAATGATCCAAAATTAATAATTTTTCAAGAAAGGGACAACTTCGGATGGTTCCCTGATGGTTTCATGGCGGTTCCAGGACCACGGTTTAGTTCCTTTGTATTTCAATGGCTATTAGAAAGTAATGCCGGGGAACCCCAAAATTGGCTGTTGGTCCAATGATGCAAAATTATTTTGAAATAAAAGTAAACACTTGAGGTTGGTTCCAGGATTGTTTCGGGATGGTTCCAGGTTTTCTTCTCTTGTGGATAACGTGGTTGTTGAGCAAATTGTGTGGAACACAAAATGGCTATTTTGTTCAAGATGGAAATATGATTTTTTCAAGAAAAGTGGATCTTTGGATGGTTCCTGGATAGTTCTGGATGGTTCCAGGTTTTGGGGTCCTTTGTGTTTCAATGGTGATGAGAATGCCTGGAACCAATTCGTTGTTTGGTCAAAATAGTCAAAATAATGATTTTAAAGAAAGGGACACTTGGATGGTCTCAGAATTTTTCTGGATGTTACTGGTGTTTTTGGCCCCTTTGTGTATCCATGGGTGTGAGCAATTGCCTGTGAAACTCAAATTGCCATTTCTGTCCCAATGTCCAAAATTATGATTTCTTAAATAAAAGTACACACTTTGGATGGTTCCTAATGGTTACAGTGTTTTTGCTCCTTTGGGTGTCAATGAGTCTGATGTTCAGTTTTGTTCAAAATGGTCAAAATAATTATTTTTTAAAGAAAAGTTTTTTAAAAGAAAATTTGGATGGTCCCAGAATTTTTTCTGGATGTTTCTGGTGTTTTTGGCTCCTTTGTGTATAAACACAAAACCTAAAATAGCAAAACGAATTGCCAAAATGGTCAACCTAATGATGTCAAAGGGGACCTTTGGATGTTTTTGGACGGGTTTCTGGATGGTTCCCGGTGTGTATGGCCTGTTGGTTTCAATGGTTGATTGAGCACTGTCAGTAGGACTTCTGCTAACATGATGGTGCCATTTTACACAATTTTTAAACATGAGGACCTTTAGTTCCCAGAACGGATTTTATTTTTCTCTGGCCTGTATGGAAGTTGGAGTTTCTTGATAATTCATAATTGACATTCTTTAAAAATGTAAAGGTCGGATAACTGAAACAAAATACCAGAGACTAAAATTTGGGCGTATTACCAAAATTTCTCATAGGTAATCCGGGGATTTCTAACGCCGGTTAGAAACCAATAGTACTTTGGTCTGTGTGTAGTTTTTTAATATGTTTTTTATTGTATTTTACCAAGTTGGTAAGAGTGACCCATTGAGATAAAAACTTACCGTGAAGAGAGAATGATTGAGTATGTCGAGTTCAATTGTGATGACCCTTTCCCTAAATATGCAACTTGAATGAAGAAACTTCAGTAGACCAGGACGAAAATTGCATTCAGAAGCATCTGCTATGGAGTTAATTACAACCCCTTACACCTTTCAAATACTTATTCCACTCAAAACAAAACTTTTATGATGTTATATGCTTTGTTGAAAACAGGAACGAGATTGAGTTGGTGGTAGCCACTTGCTAGGTAGGTTAGTTTCTGTATCGTTTGTGTTAAAAATCTATGTGATATGCATTGGAAGTTGGAAATTGATCGCGGTTGTTTTGAACCTGAAAAAAAAGAAGAAAATGCATAAGAAAAGTGACCGCCCCCAATATTTTAAACCTGCAACGGAAACTAAAAATCCATTGTGAAATAGGCTTATGTATATTATTCTTTAACTGCTCACACATTGTCAAAGAACCAGTGTGCAATTACACGTAAGCAACAGCATACGCGCCATGTTAACCCTCATCGCGCACTGCGTGCGAAGGAAAGCTATTTCCTATTGAACTCACGGAAACAGCAAGAAAGAAAATTCAAGTTTTTGTGCTAAGGATACAGTTACACTATGTTTTATCTTTGATTTATTTGTAGTAAGAGCATGTGTGCGATACTGTGACAACATCATGCCGAAAAAATCCAACTTTGCTGAAACAATGCCGAAAAAACATTGAATTGCGAGTGTTTAGATTTTTCGCCAGTTTTGCATGATGTATGTTTGACGTCAATAGATGAGTCATACAAGGCTATACTGGTATGTTTTTGGTATCAATGGAATGGGGAGGGGATCATAGCTATCATTGGGACCACCATATGATAGTTCATCAATCCGTTCCGGAGATATAGCCCCCTCCACGGCGATGAGATGGGTGTCCAAAAAGGCCCGGCCTGTTAGGGTTATTAAAATATGGAACAGTAACATGTGACAGGGGTAACAGGGTCACTTGTCCAAGGGGGGAACATCCCGGTTTTGAGGCAGATTTCCGGTCTTTGAGGTGGTTTTGAGCAGATTTTCCTGGTTGAGGTGAAAAATTCACAGTGAGCAGCAAAAGGAGATTTTAGCATGTTTTTGAAGTTTTTTCCCCGGTCAAAGCTCTCTGGAGTGGCACCACCCGTTCCCCGCCTGTTACGGTAATCAATAGATACATATCGAGACTGTGCCGTACTAATAAAGTAAGCTCTGTAATCCAACTTTAGATTAGATACAAATTGGAACTACCTTTAAAGCCTGATCAAACCAGTACACTGGAGCAATTTTATTTACTGCAACTTTTTTATTGACACTTTTTCATTCAAATGAGGTTCGTATTGGTATGAGTGATTGGATTTATAAAATGTTCTCACAAGATGGGCAGAAGAGTATCCTCTGTAATTTGTATTTGGGATTTTGTTGAAATCATGGATTAATTAAGGATAATGTTGGGGGGAACTTAGGACTTGTGATACATGTAATGAAACCGCTTGTTCTGACAATCATAAAGATTATTAAAAATATTGGTTTGGGTGGTGCAAGCAGGAACTGTTTTTAACTTGCTACTTGAAAATCAACTAATAAACATTTGATTTCACTAATGGGAAATATGTGAGCTAATTGGATTTTGTGTTAGCATAACGAACATTTAACTAGGATTAATGGTATGTGAAATAAAACATATATGTTGAAAATATGACATTTGAACTGCCTTTTAAGACGATTGGCTCGAAAATTGTGACATTTGAATTGGAAAAACCTATAAAACTAAAGCCAATTTGTAAGTTTTAGAAATAAAATATGAAGTACGTAGTTGGACAATTGAAGCTTTTAACTGTGAACTTTTCCGTTCGATCTTATGATTGTGAAAATTACAAACTATTTTTTTTTTATATTTAGGGGGATTTAATTTTATTGCTAAAGTTGTTAGTGATAATGCCACTCTAATGCATCGTAATATTGTGCGTTAAATTCGTAATGCCTACAACAACAGCGCTCAGGAACCATGGGATAAGAAGTAGCCTTAAAAGCCAGACTCTAACAGAAAAATTAAACAAAGGTCACGATATTATTCCGGTTTCATGCTTTGGCCGCCAGTTGTTTTTAAGTAGCCAAATTGCAAAAAAACTGCGCTGAGAAATACTACGGGGGACCCTTTTATCACGATTTATTTCCGGTTTGCATGCTTTGGACGCCAGTCTAAGTAGACAACATGCAAAAACTGCGCTTTAGAAATACTCCGGTGGGACCCTTTATCTCTCACTAATGCTAGTAATTTCATATTTTCACACGACCTTAAAATATAATCAGATAAGTCAGGCAACCCCGGTTTATGTCTGGTAAACGTGACCAACAGCCACCATTGCTCCACAAAGTTGTGTGTAAGGCAAACAGTTTGAAGGTTCCTACAGACCGAAGTAGTTGAGTTGCATGCGGTTGTCAAGACAGAAAGTTTTAAGTGTGG
Organism: Ophioderma brevispina; assembly: GCA_023653785.1. NCBI lineage: Eukaryota > Metazoa > Echinodermata > Ophiuroidea > Amphilepidida > Ophiodermatidae > Ophioderma > Ophioderma brevispina. Next base: position 72,447 of record JAMKCH010016051.1, read on the forward strand.
GACTGTAGTGCACAGATCTGTCATGTGAGTGTGCAAATTCGGACGCATGAACCCCCGCAGGCCGCGCCAAGTGGCTGTAAGCCTGCCAAAACACGGGAGCCGTCTGCTAATCAGTACACGGTAGTGTGGTATTGAAGGCCGGCTGACTATTGGTTTCAGTTTTGTAGACTTATGGACCATCTTTTTCACATTCATCGGGGACAATTGAAATTAATTATTAAGAACAATCTACATGGATGTGGAATCTTAAAAAAGATTTTATTTATGGGAATAACAGCCAATTTTTGAAAAAAAATAAAATTTGTGATGACGTCACGGCATTGATGGTTATTATTTTGCTTCGGGGACCCCCATTCAGTAAAAATGATCCGTACGTATCCCTAATTGGAAAAAAACAAACGATATCGTCAAGTACGTCGGTTTTAATCTGTAGGGAAAGAAAAGGTAAATTTTGTTACTGTTTAGACATAATATACGCGTGTCTTTGGAAAAAAAATAATAGCACTTTGGGCAGAGAGTCATATGTACATACGTTTGGATTTACATAGTCGGATTTATATATATCGGTCGCCCCCGAAGAGAAACACTGATTTCTGATACCTGACACGTGACCTGTTACCTGACCCGTGACACAAAATATTCACTCTTACCGTTTAAATCTACAATAACGGCCAAAGCACGCAAGCATTACTGATCTATGTTGTCACAGCGTAATCGATCAGATGTGAGACGCTACATGTGGGTCTGTACAGGGAGGGTAGGACACGAATCTGCTCGTTTGGCATTGGGGATTTCAAACGGTACTTGTGATGATGATGAACTGCTACATGCATTACTATGGCAAGTTCGTCCCAGTGACATTAAAAAAATCATTTCTTAAAAATTTGTCAAAAGATCTTAGTAATTCATGATAATTAAGAAAAAAATATGAAGTTCACACCAATCATGCTTCTGTTAAATACCTGTGCATAACTCAAAAACTCCAGAAACTTCCCCTGCAGAAAGTAATCTCTATCAAAATAATACCCTTGCCATACGGGCCATGGCTACAGAGCTAATGCGCTCTGTAGCCATGCGGCACAGCTAAACTCAATATCAAACAGCCCTATTATAATTATTTATACCACCCCAAAACCATTGCACTCTGGATAAAATCTGAATTTTGGTACTTTATGCATTGATAGACTTCGCGTGTTAGATTTATCTATTGTTTTAGGCGGTGCATTATTTTTCCAAATTCAACTGGCTCTGTCAGTAATGCAAGGGTGATCAGGATAAATGCACGAGTCAATCAGATATTGCAGCGGGTTCACCCAAGTCACAATGTCCTATTAGCTTACTAGAAATACCGTCAATCATTTGATATGGACTTTACTGCTCAATATCAAGTAACATGCCGGCATCGTATATATACCCTATACGAACTTAGTATCTACAATCTATGGTGGTCAGTCTAACTTAAATTATTGTGTGTAACAGAAAACTATTGGTTTCTCGTTTAAAGTATTAATTGAATCACATGCGACACCATTTCCAATAATGTGATTTTGTCCTGTTTCTTTTCGAAACGCGTATATCTTAATTAACGAGAACAAGTTTTTTGTACTCTCAAAGGATGATACGTTTGACATTAAATATGATCTTAAATATAAAAGTCCGTATGTTATAATTTGTCAAAAGAAAGCCTTTCAGAAAGTTTAGTGTTATACTGAACTTCCCTACCTCTGTGCCGTGACTTCAGCGCGAGATGGATGAGGCACACCAGGAAACCGCACGCGCTGGCTTAAGCGACGGCGTTTTTACACTCGCGCCACAAAGATGGCATACAACATTGACGCGTGCGTACAGCTGCGTCAATGTTATGAAATCCACTGGACGGACGGGATAGGAAATGGGGACTCTTATCATGTTGCTATATAATAGTAGGAACCATGAGAATTCAAGTGTACTTCCAAGAAACCCAAAATTCGCAAATAAAATCGTTTTCAATGCGAAACCAGTCATTGTTTTGTTACATACTGTCTGCGTGGGTCTTTAACAAGGGGGGGGGCGGGGGTTGAAGCCCATTCAAAACCAGGTCTCCGTGCTGGGCGCTGACTTTTTGAATATTGCACGAATAATTATTAGTTTGGGTGCTTGTATACAACATAATGTCAATTCGATACAACAATCCGGCAAAATTCGTTGTGGTGTTGGGTTGCTATGGGCGTGGTTTAAATTTGGTCCTAATACCACAGCCACAACACCGAATAAAATGACACACGTCCAGTCGTCTTGATTTTAAATAAAACCGCCTCAATGAATACATCTTTTCACCTAGCGCGCCTAAGCACCTAAGCGAGTGAGTATTGAGCACAATTGATCCAGGTGCACTAGTATTACACCTGGTCAACTCTAACACATCAATTGTATCACTACCGATAAGTGTATATGCAAAGCGGCACACATAGTATGTGGAAGGAAAGCGGAGGCCACCATTGCTTTCTATTGTTGTACTCTATGTTTTCTTTGTTGGTCGGCCCAAAACATGCGAGAGGGATGAAATTCTAAAGAGACGTAACGTTTTGCCTCTTATCTATAAAAACCTCTTGTGGTTTTAACCTCTAATACAGTGGGCATTGGAATTGGTGAAGAAAATTCATATGATTTATATGCACATCGTCACTGATGGGTTTGGTTTTGGAAAAAGTATGGGCAGTGCGAAAAGTCTATCTTCTTTCAATTTCATTGAACGCGTGTCATACATGGGTTGTTTGAAACTGCCAGGGAGGTGCAAGGAAGATAAGCCACTCTAAGCGTCTTAGAGAGTTCTGATTTTCTCGCACTTCCCAGTCATTTCAAAACAAACAATCACAATGAAGTGCCGTCTCAAGGTCTTGTTGGCACCTATTTATAGAGTATAACTTTGGACTGTTGGAGTATAGAAGTGTTTTAATGTTATTTTAAAAACTACCTCAAAAATTTAGATAAATTACTTTTTTAATATGAAAATGTAATGATTTTGTGATACTATTGTTTTCCGTATATGACGGATAAGGACCCGCCTCAGTGCATTCGACACGATAATTGCACTTGACCGTATGGGTCAGTGCAGACAGCACTCGAGCCTCCGGCTTTCGTGCTGCCTGCACTGACCCATACGGTCGCGTGCGATTATCCTGTCGAATGCACTAGGCTAGGTTCCTTATCCTTATCATAATCAAAAAAATTGATGGAAGCACTTGCCACACCCCTTTCATGGCCCCAGCTTGGAGTTCAAGGTTACACAGGGGTAAAAAAATTAAAATGTTCCGATTGTGTTGAAAAGCACACCATGATGTTCGTCTGGTAACAAGGACTCCAAAAAGGTATAGTTTATACTACCTATGGCTTTTAGTTTTGGAATAATGGGGTAAAACTGTAAAAAATGGTGAAAAGCTCAATTTTGGTTTGTACAGGGGTCAACAATTAAAAGTTGCTCCATTTTTTTGTAAAACGTGGTTCAAGTTGTTGGTTCAGCTCATAGAATAAAATATAAGAATAGTTTTGGCTATTTTAAGTGTTTGGTTATTAACCAAAATGGCGAATAATGTCAACAGCTATTGGCAACCATTGGATTATATTGACCTGTGACCTATTTTGTTGGATAACGTGAATATTAAGCATAACAGATAAGGCAAACTATACCTTATTTCGAACCTATGACGAATCGAAAGTTAATCAATGCACGCGAGGATCAAGTACATGATACAACCCCAGAAAGTGATAAGACAAATATTATACAGAGGATCGGAGAAACTGGCGAGCATTGAATTAAACAAAGACGAAAAATACACGGTCTCGAACCCGGTCCTCTCGCTTACTAGGCTTGAGATTAACCACTGGACCACAGAGGACTGTGTTTACGTGGATACCGAAGAAACGAGCGCTAATGTATTTCTGTCTTTATTCAGTGTTTCAAGTGACTATATGTCAATGTACTTGTTAAAGACAACGGTATTTCTTTATTACGCATTACGACTAATATGATACTGTTTTGCGAACGCAGGTGTCGGGTCAACTTGCGAACGCAGCGAGCCGAAAAAAAATTGTGGCAAAAAGGTCCACTTCTGGCAAATCCGCACCCCCCCCCCCACCACCACCACATAAATTCCTGGCTACGGGCCTGACGGTAAGGGTTATTTTTTATTTTTTTTTAAATATATTATCAACGGGTGAGGACGAGATCGTACAATGGCCATGGGAATATCCACGACAGGCCCATATCAAAGCGCCAGAGTTTGGAAAGCCGCTTAATGACTAGTGTGGTTGAGCTTTATTCCGTAAGAGATTACCAGAAGCGGTAAAAACATCACAGCGGTAAATCTATTAAGCCCATGATATACTTCCAGTCGCAGCGAGCGATTGGCGTTCGCAATACCGGATTTTGACTCAAGATCAAGTATTACGCATGCTCACGCGCAGAAATCACTCGCAGCGACTGGAAGTTGGGGGGGCTGCGTGACTCATTATGGTTAGACTTAGTCACATGGCACAAAACACGTGCAGTACGATGGTATTTTGCACTGTATGTCGGGAACGCATAACAATGTAATGTATGGTTGCCAGTTCCCGAGTTTAAAGTTTCTTTTATAACTATATTGACCCGAATCCGTGCTTACATAAAATGTCAATACTTTACTTACAAAGAGTTATCTACTATTGAAAAGAAATGCCACCTGGCTTTGAAAGAGGACAAAGAGTTGCTTGCTATCATGTTAACTATATAGTGGGAGGCCCGCGCTTCTCGCGCTCTCCCGCTAGCTGAGTAAACGGGAGTGATCGCTGAAACAGGACCGTGTGGCAGGAGATATAGTCCTCCGGGCTCACAGTCCGGGAACAATGGTGAACAATAGGGCAATCGATTCAGTTGACTCTTCACGCAACATTCCGTTGTCATCTATGGAGCCCGGACTATGATACCTGCCAGACTATGATTACTTTCACACCGGTCACTGAAACAGAAGCGATCACCGGGGCGATCACTGATGAAGAGGTGACACAGTGGCCACACTACTGATACCGCAACCACACCAGGCTATGATTAACGACAATTTTGGCATATTGGTCGCCTGTTCTAGCTTAACCCCTCTAGTATATCGGTCATGTTTGGCTATTGTGTATTGCCTGCCAATGAGGACGACTTTGATTGGTACTTCTTAGAAAACTATTTGCCAAACCGTATGAAGTACCCCATCACGCAAATTCTGACCAAATCACAGATGACAGTCTTCACATTTTTTGTTTTGCCCCAACAAAACAAACCAACAAACAACCAGACAAAACAAACCAACATCATATTGAATATTCGTGTACAACTTTAAGCTCAGGATTCCCCTTGCCGGCCGACATCCGAATAATTTTAATTTGGTGGAGTTTATTATTTTGACAGTTGCACACTATAATCAAGTAAGAGACAAGAAATTGATTGACATGAGGCATGAGATACACAATTGCTCATATTGCTGGTAGAACTACCATATGGGGGGTGGCACTTCCATCTTTGATGTACGGATGTAAGGCTGGTAACTATTTGCACGCTAGAATTTCTGTATAAGTTATAACACATAATCAGTAGTGGCTTTTGAGATTGCTTTCCAATATTGTAGGTCTTTGGGCTCCACTAAAAACGAACAACAAAGGCTATGTCTTCTTTTTGACTCATTTAAATGCATTTTCACGCCTCAATGAAAATAACTAATTTTGAAATTTATAACCATAAAAGACAAAATTGACCAAAATTTCATCTGAGTCGGAGTATACTCGCCTGCCGCACGCCAAAAGAGTTAAAGACCCCCAATTTTCACACAGCACCGCTTCACCAAAGACCCCATGTTTTTTGAAAATTCACCAAGGACCCCATGTATTTTGAAATGTCACCCAAAGACCCCCATTGCATGTATTTTGAAAATGTTTAACCCCCAAAGACCACATTTTTGGAAAGTTTACGACTGGGGGGTCACCTAACGACCCCCTTTTGGGAGAAAATTTTTTGAATTTTTCACCCAAAGACCTCTCATTTGTTTGAGTCCTCTGTCCAACCCGAATCCCCCCTGTTTGGAAGCGGCCAGCCTACACACCCATAATCCATTTCATAGTGATCCCCGATCCGTCCCCGTGTCTAGGCTACGCTACGTTGCGTAAATTTCCCTTAGAATGGTGTTACAACACAATACACCATGTCACAGTGCATTGTAACCTTTATACAATCCTGTAACAACGATTCAACTGGCAACAGGTAGTTGAAATCGGCAGCGGCCAATTTAGCTTACCCTACAACCACGTGCTTACCATTAAAATGAGGCAAGCACAATTTAAATGCCATTAAACCTAGGGTGTCCACCTTAAAACAAAACTTTCAAATCTACAGAACATAATTTCTACATCAAATGGTGAAATAATCTTTCGTGCAATTCCCTTCTAAATTTTTTGTAAAATATGGTTAAAGTGGCAGCAAATTTCGCAGTTTTGCATTGCGATGATCAACTCGTGAGGGATTATGGTAGTATGGCAAGCCAATAATCACGACAGTCATTTTGATAGTCCTCAGCTAGGAGTCCCGCATGCGGCGGTAACTGTAAGTATATCATGGCTTTATAGACCACCGCCCCAATATTCCGGATGTCATTTCAATGCTTTTGCCTAACTTAGAAATGTTTACTATAGTTTTTTTTTTTTTCGCAACAGAGTTCTAATGGCTTGGTAGACGCTATCTAAGTTGAAGAATCAAACTGCTCACAGTCTATCCATCATTGAGCGTTTTGAGATATTTAAGACGGAAACAAAATGGCCGCCAAGTACCCATTTTTTTCAATGAAAATGGACAACTCCCTTTAAATATCTATTGGTCCTACAAATATTGTTTGTTATGCCATGATCTATACAAAAGTAGTTTCGAGTAGACCTGGAGGTCTAAATTTAGGGGGGG
>JAMKCH010016052.1:0-24693 GCA_023653785.1 Ophioderma brevispina
TGGTGTTGTTCTTGAAAAAAGTTAAGGAAAACAATTGTTTCTCATCTAATGAGGTCAGGCCAAGATGATGTGCATCTTTTCAGTGCTAGGGATTGAAGTCGGTTATTCATTTTCCGTTTAACACATTTAGGGAATGGAGGGCCATCGCCCTTTATCTGCATAGTGCTTTGTTTACAAAATTAGTGGGTGCACAGATTCAACACATTCTTTATTACATACAAATTAAGGATGGTTGCAGGTGGCCTTTTGTCCAGTCGTTGGGAACCTCCACACTCTAGTTGTGACAATCGTAAACCACAGGTGTGGGCGCATAATTTTTCATGGAAGGGTTAAAATTTCATTCTGCATGATCAAAGAGGGTTTCCATCCTATATGGTCATAGCTCTGTACTGCGAGTTCCATTTTTCTGTTCACAGTGCCTAGCAGCGTTGGCCTACGCACAAAAAAAAAAACACAATGCCTTTGTGTATTCATTTTCAGGCTTGTGCCATTGACAAATTCCAATTTGGGTGCATGTGAGTTAATACGTTTCTCACTTTTTAAGTGAAGGGCCCCAACCCAAAATCAAAAATAAGCAAGTTACTTGCCAGATCACTCAAACTAAGCACACCTTGACTTTTTGGTAGTTTTTATGAGAATACAAATAATTCAGAGGTGTGCTAATTAACTTTTGTTGCGGTCACCTCGAATCAAAGATGGCGGCCAAAATGGCCGCCGTTTTGGCTAACGGACAGATTTTTTTTTGGGGAAGGTAATGTCCTACGTGAGCCTTCAATTTCACTTGTTTCTGGTGTCATATTGAAGATAATTTAATTCTCTACATGATGATACCCATTTTTGTGGGTTTCGTTGTAATCGACACACCGATCTGGGGTCAAAAAAGGCATATTTTTGCATTTTTTCAAAAAATTGGGAATCTGGAAATATGTTCTCCCCCATATATCAATAAATTTTGTTCTTCTAATTTGTATCAAGACTTCTCAGGAAAAGTTATAGTGTATAGGAATGAATGGGGTCTTACTCACAAAAAAACGCCATTTTTGCACATTTCTCTAAACACAAATGGAACACATGTGTGTGTCAATACCATATAAAATGCTATATGGCAGTTTTTGATCACCTTACTATAAGAAATGTGTAATGTCAGTTTCTGCAATGGCCTTGCTGATAATTTTTTTTTGCTGGTAACCTTTTTTCTAAATCCAAGATGGCGGCCAAAATGGCGCTGCTTGACAAAACAATGTTTTAGGATAAAAGGTTGAAGAAAGCCCCCAATCAGCATGTGATGGTGTCATTTTAAAGCAAATAAAATTTTCTACAGGATTATACCATGCTTGATGGGGTTTAAGGGGTATATGCAGCAAAAATTTGAGGTTTTTGACATTTTGTACAAAAGAGATCAAGAAAGAGAGACATTTTTTCTACATCAATGGAAACTCTTATTCCATGAAGTACTTATTACTTTGTAGGATTTGTCCCCTATGAATATGGCACACTGTGAAATGAAAAGGCCGGCTTACAAAACATATTCTGTAAAAAAAGTTATAGTGCCCACAAAGTGACAATGTGTTACAATCACCAAAACAAAGTTTTTGCACATCTATAAAACATGTCAGGCGCTTAAATGATCAATTACCTGTACTCATTATGGACCATGTGCTCATATAAATTTTAAGAGTTTACATGATCATAGACAGTACATAATAGCATCCAAAAGGCACCGGATCCCCAAATGGCTAATGTTTTCACTTTAAAAAACCTATTTTACATAGCTACTTAAAATATAGACAACTCTAATTAACACTGCCTTGTAGCAGGCTCAAATGCTACAAGTTGCTATTTTCAAATATGCAATTTGCCAAAAAGTGTGATAAAAACTATATTTTGAAGTTTACTACATTATTGCCCATACTTTGGCAATACATAACAGATGAAAAGCAGAGTCATTTGGTCCTTTTTCTTGTCTGTCTTGTTCTTTCCAAGTATATGTGAAGAATACTACTACGTAATACTTAGTAGAAATCATCTGTGTTGACTCTTAATCTGTGAAAGTTCTTGATTATTGGAATGATCTGACTCGTTATCAGGATAACTATCTCCATTGATAGGCTGGTTCTTGCAATCCTTTGGACAAGTGCAAATCCCTGAACATTTCAGACGCTGACACCAGTGTCAAAACGTTTAAAAAAACCCCACTGTGCTAAGGTGTCCGAGGTGTTCCAGCGACTTTGACAAAAAATCTAACTTTTTATTGTACTCTGAGGCATACAAAAAAATGGAATAGATATTTTGTATTGTATCATTTAAGTATATAGTTTTCTTCAATATGTCACATATTTTAAGGAACTGGAAGTTATTTATCACAGAAAAAGTAACAGAACACTAGTGTAAGTAGTGTCAGTGTCAAAAAAGTGTTACCATTTTAGGCATTCTGAAAAATTAGTGTCATGCATCAGCAACAGTGTGCATGGGTGTTGTCAGCCTTGTGAGTTACATACCCTATACAATTTAAAAAACCAGAGTCCACATTAGAAAAGTCGAAAAACAGCTTCTCCACAATACTTGCTAGCCACAACAACCAGTCTAAGTAGCCTAAGAAGGTCCTGAGAGATGAAAGGTCAAGAAACCCTTAGCAAATTTCTTAAAGGCGGACTCAGGATTTTGAAATATAATTTTTGGTCTATTAATGAAATAGTCAAGTGGAAATAAAAAACAGTCCCCTAAACTACTCATTCCAAAGTTGAGGCAGATGACGGAATTTTAAACAAAGTTGTGATTTTCTACCAGATCTCAATCTGAACTTAAGCTATTTCAAATAGGACGAGCATTATGATATATGAAAAAAACCATGATTTGTTGTTTGTTTGAAAATTGAGGGCACCCTCCTCGGGAAATTTCTGAGTCAGCCTTTAATTGAATAGTGGAAAAGAACTCAAGTATGCCAGGATTATAGATGGATTTTGGACTTGTCTAGTTGCAAACATTGGGATCCACATGCTATGAATATACAGCAAGAAATTCCAGTGTTAATCTATATATAAGTTGGGGAAATTGCATGATCGAAAACTAATCCTGCATGCCCACGATGCTTCACTACTGGTACAGCAGATGTTGTGCGTATACCGTTCTGGATGCCAGAATTATTTTCCGTAGTAACTTTAATATATCAACTTAGCGTATTGCACCAAATAACTGCAGAAAAAATATCGCGTCCCGGATACCGATTGTCATGGTATTGCATCAGCTGCCCTTCTGGACTGGATGTCTATTTCTGACAGGAACTGCATCTAGAACATGTTACATCAATGTCCCAGCCATTGGAACAAAAAATTGGAGGAAACTCAGCATGTGAGCGGCTTATCATAGGAGACTCATTCATTAAAGCTGTATAACCCGGGAGCTAGCACACATTTGAACACATCGCAAGTCCAAGGTTTGGAGTAATTAAATATGTTGGACAGACTGACAGGGACCATGAAAACGTGTTATTAAGTGCCGCAATGGTGCCTTAAGGCGAGGGGTTCCAAAACAAAGTTTGTACAGGGGTCAAATGTTAAATTGATCCATCATGTTGAAAAGCCACTCCATGTATGTGTCAACCACAGGGATTCAGAAAAGGTTTATAGTTTGTAAAATGTACAGCCTAAAAGTTATAGGCTAAAAACAGCAAAAATCAATAAAAAGGGTCAATTTCAGTGTACAGGGGTCAAATTTTAAAGTTGCTCCGATCTTGGATAAAAAATGGGCAAATTATTGGGGAGTTCATAGGGTTACAATAAGGAATAGTTTTAACTGTCTTAAATGCTTAGTACCCAATGTAGGGGGCACAGACCAGACACGGTTCAACGTCATTGCATTCAAGGGCTTGTTCCTGTTACCCCCTACTTTCTTAAGCAAGCACTTGAGACACTCAATCAATCTTGGTCTTGGCCCCCTCTCTTAAGCACCACTGTGGCACTTAAGAATCGTGTTTCAGGGGTTCCTGTCAGGCTGTCTACATATTTAATCACTCAAACCTTTTGTACTTGAGATGTGTTACAAAATGTGATGCTAGCTCCAGGGCGAGTATGTTGCTTTCAAGGGCAGAGAGAAAGTGGATTGCATTGTGGCTATTTGAGAATGATACCGCATTATCTGAAGCATTCGTATGTCTTTTATGCAGGAGTCCATGAAGTTACATTCTCCCTTTCCTTACAGGGTCAATGAACTTCGGTCCACCATGTGTAGTTCTGGAAGATTTGCCAAACTTTCTTCCTTGCCAGAGTGCTTTACGTAAAAAAAAGGAAATGGGGGGCCAACTACCAAGCGTACATCATAATAGGCCAATGGTATCAACACCACCTTACTACCTCAACACGGCCATGGATGGATTTTAACAGCTCCAATGAAATTCAAAATGATTGGATAGATGTACTTCCAGCACCATCTGGTGTTTTAGAAAACCCGGGGGGGGGGGCAGGGGCACTCACATATGAAATTATGTTGGTGTAAGGCTCGCGGAAAGACGGAAAGGAAAAAATAAGGGTTCTTTGGGCGGACAGACAGACAATTGCTTAAAATTTTCCAAAAAATGGGGTCTTTTGGGTGAGATTTTTGCAAAATTTTCTTTAAAAAATATCTTCAACCAAATTTTTGCAAAAATTTCCCCCAAAATAGGGTTCTTTGGTGACAGTGTTATAATTAAAAAAAGGGGGCTTGGAGTGTGAAATTTTCAAATTTATTGGGTGACAACGATGCTGAACAAAAAAAAGGTCACTTCCAGATGGGAGTGCCCCCCCCCCCAGTTTTGGGGATGACATGTGGCGGCTGCAATGCCGAGGGCACTTCCTACTAATGTGGGCGAGTGCCAAGAAACCCGGTGATTATGAACTGTCCCGGATTGGCACTTCTTCAAAGGGTGCAAGAACCAGCTATTAAGTCAGATATTCTGCTGTTATCATATCTCGCAAATCCAGCACACCTCTGGGCAGAACAGTCACAGAGCTGGCCCAGGACAAACCCATGATGGTTTTCTCGTGGATAGCCTATTGCATAAGTATGGGCAAACCACCCCATGTACCCAACTTTCACAATTAGTTTTATCACAAATTTCTGGCAACATTGCATTTTTGAAATGGAACAACTTGCAGTGGTGACCCACTATGCTACCCACGTTGCTAAGTAAAGGTTTCTATTTAAGAGCCTGTCACCTGCGGTTTGTGACAAGTGGAACCAATCAAGTAGAATTTGACTTTGAACGTAAAATGACCATAACCACATGAGGGTTTTCCTAAAAATATTATCCTTTTAAAAATGTAATTGTGTCAAAACAGCGGCATTTTTGCCCGTCATCTGGATTTAGAGGTTACCGCAAAAAATTGCAGCAGTAAGCCATTGCAGCAACTGAAATAACATTATTCTCGTTAGGTGATCAAAAAACTGTCATATAGCATTTTATATGTGATTGTGACAAATCTTACTTTGGTCACTATAACTTTTATACAGAAATATGTTGGTAACGCTGACCCTTTCACAGTGTGCATAATTCATAGGGACAAAGTCCTACAAAGTAATAAGTATCTTGAAAACAATTTTCATTGATGTAGCCAATTCTCTTTCTTGATCTCTTTTTGGTAAAAATGTCCAAAAACTCACATTTTGCTGCATATAATACACTGTAAACCACCTTTTTAACTCCCTCAAGCATGGTATAATCCGTAGAAAAAATTATTTGCTTAAAATGACACCAAGCACATGTGATTGGAGGCTTTCTTCAAACCGTTATCATTAAAAAGGGCATTGTTTTGTCAAAAGCAGCAGCCATTTTGGCCCGCCATCTTGGATTTAGAGGTTACTCAAAAAAATTGAATCAGCAAGCCATTGCGGCAACTGAATCAAACATTTATTATAATTAGGTGATCAAAAGTGTCATAGGTCCATAGATTTTATATGGTATGACCAAAAGGTTCATGGTTTAGAGAAATGTGCAAAAATAGCGTTTTTGGTGATTAAGACCCATTCATTCTTAGACACTATAACATTCAAGGGTAATTGCTATGCTCCTGTGCTTTTACACACAAAAATGCTATATATGGGGCAAATTCCTGAGAAGTCTGGATCCCAATTAGGAAGAACAAATTTGTACTGGGGGAGAACGTATTTCCGTCTTCGCATTCATTTTTTTTGAAAGAAATGCAAAAAAAATATGCCTTTTTGGCCCCAAAAGGGGTAGATACAACGCAACCCCAAAAGTGGGGGTGGTATCATCATGAGATAATTAAATAATTAAAAGTATCTTCAATATTGACACCAACAACAAGGTGATTGGAGGCTCACGTAGGACATACCCCTCAAAATACTGTCGTTAGCCCAAACACGGCCCCCAGCATTTTGGCCGCCTCTTGGATTTCGAGGTGATCGCAACAATTTAATTAGGCACACCTCGGATATTGTGATATCATAAAAACTACAAAAAAACTCACGGTGTGCTTAGTTTGTAGTGATCTGGCAGGTAACTCAAAAAAACTAATGAATTTGGATTTGGCCCTTCGCTTATTTGGGTTGTCTGATATTTCAATTTTGTACGGATAGCTTTAGGATAGAGGCAACCAACTTCAGCGACTTTGGGACGGTGCGTATAAAGGTGAATTAAAAATTGTGCGCTGCTCATCGTCAGCTTTCATTCATATTAGGCTCCGTCCTTTAATAGATCCAGTATAAAGCCTTCCTGCAAATTCAAAGTCGGGTTGGCATTTCAAGTGGTCTTCGTCTTGGGTCTTCTATGTAAAATGAGGAAGGAAATTGTATTTCGAAGAAAATGAGTAGTTGCTCCACAACTAAAATAAGCAGGATGTAAATCAATCTTGTCAAGTTTGAAAGAAATGTAAATCCAATATTGTTAAGTTTTTAAAATACTAGCTTCAATATTATGTAGGCCTTGGTGTGGCTAAAATTTTGTTGTAGTTATTTCAATTACAATGAGATCATACGTAAATCACTTGAGGCATTCTATTGGTTTCTCATGGGAGTTGTTTGCTCATTCATGCGAAATTCCTCATACAGTTATATTGTAAGTTCTATGTACTAAAACACCAATGAATTTGTGGATTTAATATTAAGGTATTTGGCCTAATTATTCGAGCTTATTCATTTACGATTGGTTGGGTTTAAATTGGACAAAATTTTGTTTTTATTCTTTCCCCTTTAAGGTGATGTTCCGCTATTGATTAACGGTGCTGTTATTTTAATTTATATTCATGTGTTAAGCTCAAATACCAATTTAGTGTTACCTATTTTTCAACTTGGCTTGTCATTAGAAGGTTAATAGCTAATTCGCGCTGGGTGCATCTTTGTTTAAACGGGCGTGTTATGGTTGCATTTTAAGGCTACCTTTGCTTTGAGCGGCACATTAAATGTGTCTAACAGGTGACAAGCCAATTGAGGAATAGTGTTATTATTTTTTCTCCAAGTTTATTTCAGACAGAACTATGCGTACTTGGCTATTGGGAGATAGTATCATATTGTGTTCAGGCACGACGCCTCAGGTGCATGGTGGTGGAATGGAACAGTGTATGGAGTGGTTTACTGGGTAAGTGTAAAACTTAAGGATAAGGTTAGGGCAGTTCATGTTTCAAGTCGCAGTTTCCATCCATTTCACAATTCATTTTTGAACCATACCATTGGCATCTTTAAAGGCAAAAAAAAGGAAGGAAGTATAGAGGTTGCGTAAGCAGTCAAATAGCCATTGGTCAGTCTATCTGATGAGACTGGGATCAACTTTGAGGAAAAAAGAAAGAAAAAAATGGCAGGAATATGGTGTTAATATAAACTTCAAGTAGAAGGTAGAGTCAATACTATCACTTCATTCACTCTCTTTGATAAATAGTAGCAATAACAGGTTGTTGGACCACTTGCAATCTGTGCTTTTTTTTCTGCAATTATATTATTCAAAAATGGCGCCACAATTTTGACAACTGGTATTAGTAGGGACATGCAGACTACGACCTCTGATCCGCAAGATGCATAAAAATCGTTTGCGGGAATCTGCAATTTAGGACCTACAAATGTCATTATTTTGCATGTTATAGCGCCCTCTATATGCTTATTCCCATAGAAAGGCGGTGAACTAGATTTTGATGGATTTTCATATTTGCCCGCAATGGATTTCATTCAAATTCACACGAGTCGCATAAATACCCATTTTATTTCAAAGTGTGTCGCCCCGTTGATTTTTTATTATATCGTTTGTCATAATTTATGAGACTTTCAAAAACAGCTGTGAATAAAAATAAACGGGATAAACGCTTATAAGTTTAGGTAACTCAATGTAAGTCACGAGATTTTGCAACATTCAGTAGGGGTGTAGGGCTTGGTCGTATTCTTTCAGTTGCACTAATCAAAAAAAATATATATAAATATTTAAAAATAATAATAATAATTTTCCAGGACGTGCTCTGTGTGTTTAACCGCTTATGTTTTTACGTAAATACTCACTCGATATTTGAAACTTTAATGTAGATTAGAGCTTGGTCATATCATGCAGTTGCCACTCATACAATCAGCAATCCAGTTCATCAATCAATCCATCAATCATTCAATCAATAAATCAATCAATTTTTTCATATATCATCATATCCAATCAATGGGGTCTGCTAATTTTCAGGCATCGGATTTCAAATGCTCTGTTGTTTCATTAAAATCCAATTAAAGTTTGATTCCTTTGTTACATTTGGGCCAATGATGCAGCAGTTGGTGTAATACTATTCACCTAAAACGGGGGGGGGGGGGGGGTTTGGCGAGTTCCAAAATTCATGCTAGGAACTCGTTGGGAGGATATTGTGGGTGCGAGTGTGATTTTGTAAAATAAAATGAATAAGTTTCATTATTAGTTATGATTATATTAAGCTGAAACATATTAAATAATAATATTATATTCTATATATTTGATTTAGAGCCAAGCTTCAGATATGCTAATTAACGAAAACTGATACATTTAATTTTGACGGTTAATCTCTCAGGCAACTTCCCTTGTGAGGAAGGCTCACGTTACCTCGTGGGTCCAAGCTGGCTTACAAAATTTATTAATCGTAACTCTCACAGGAACTTCCACGTGCGGAGGATGAACCTTTGTGAGTCCAAGCTGGCTAGACTACAAACAAATATTTAATAATAATATAATGTATATTTCGAAGGTAAGGCCTAGTTTTAGCTATTTCGCTTAATGCGTAGGTAGCTCGCCTTTGTCACTATGCTTAATTCACCCATGCCTTTTATTCAATGCTGCTTATTTGCTTAATGCTTAGGTAGCTCGCTTTTAATATGCGTAATTCAACATGCTTGTATTCCATTGCGTGATGATTGTTTTGCCCTAATTTTAGGCAGGTTCCCCTAAAATGTAGTGGGAAGCTTCTTCCATTTAGACGTTTGCTTTGCTTAATTATTTGCTTACCTCAATTCTTAGGACGATCATTAAGACCTTGCTTTTGTACAGCTTGGTTATTTGTCCTATGACAACGCACCTCTTTTGTCGCTTTTCTTTGGATTATCATTTCGCTTCACATCATGTGGTGAGCCTTCGACCGGGGAGGATCAAAATTTTTCTTGCCCACCCACCTCTCCAATATAGTGATCGTCGAGGAGGTGGTAATTTAGTATATCGCTGGGAGGATATTGTAGTGTGCGAGTATGTGATTTGGTAAATAAAATAATAAGTTTCATTATAGCATAGTATTATATAAGCTGAAACATATTAAATAAATTATATTCTTATATATTTTGATGTAGAAGCCAACTCAGATAGTCTAATTACGAACTGAAACCAGTTAATTTGATCTGTTAACTCTCTCAGGCACTTCCCTTGTGAGCGGCTCACGTACCTCGTGTGAGTCCCAGCTGGCTACAATAACATTTTATTTTAATCTGATACTCTCACAGGAACTTCCCTGTGCGGAGGCTTACGAACTTTGTGAGTCCAAGCTGGCTACAAACAAATATTAAAATAATAATAATAATAATGGATATTTAGCGAGTGTAAGGCTTCAGCCTTTAGCTTATTCGCTAATGCTTAGGTAGCTCGCCTTTGTTCAATATGCGTAATTCACCCATGCTTTTATTCAATGCTTGCATATTTTGCTTAATGCTTAGGTAGCTCGCCTTTTTTAATAGCGTAATGCACACATGCTTTTATTCATGCTGCTTATTTGTTTTGCTTAATTTTAGAGTTCCCCTAAAATGTAGTGGGAAGCTCTTCAAAATTACGTTTGCTGTTTGCCGTAATTATTTGACTTCCATCAATTCTTAGACGCTCCTTAAGGACTCGTTCTGCGTAAGTTACAGCCCGCGAAGGCCTATGAGAAATTTTTACGTGCTTATACTTGAGTATTATATATAGGCCTATATAGCGTTGCTGCTTTGTGAAGCCTTAGACTTATAAAATATGAAATAAATGATCATTACAGTACAGTACTAGATTTTAATGCGCAATAAATTTTGATCCTTGTGGCTGACAAAATGGCAATAAAGGTTGTGCTGCATGTTTATTTTATGTGTTGAATCTAAGGGTAATTACCGTTTCCGAATGAGAAGTCAACGAGGGAACAAATTTACCCTACCAGGAAATGTTTTGGCTCCATTTCATTATTGAATTACGCCAGTATGGCACAGTGTTTTTGCTTAGTCTCATTTAAAGGTGCCGTGCCATGTCGACGTTAGTTCGGTGCCGGACACACGTAGCAAAGGCCTATTAGGATCAGTAGTCATCGTCTGCTTGGTAGCAACGGGTTTGTGGCCAATCACAACTTGCTTTTGTACAGCTTGGTTATTGTCCAATGACAACGCACCTATTTGTCGCTTTTATTTGGATTATCTTTATTTTCATACAAATTCTATATTTAATACAAATTTAATCAAAAAATTTTTCTTTGCCCACCCACCATCTCCCAATTAGTGGTAGTCGAGAGTTGTTAATTTTAGATCTCGATGGGAGGATATTGTAGTGTAGTAGAGTAGATATGTGCAATATTTTGGGGGAATTGTGCGCTTGATGATAAAAGCAGAAATTGCACATATCTGGGCATGTCATAAGAAAGGCTTTTAGATATAGGGGCATCGCAGATTTATCCTCTCTGATAAAATGGACGGCCATTTTTCAAAATGGCTGCCATACTTGCTATTTATCCTCAAGATTTGAGATTGAGTGATAAATACGGTGCTTTTAGGCATTCAAGATGGCATTTGATTGCACATTGGATGTTAAAAAATATTTGATCAAATAGCCATTGCAGGTTTATCCCATGGCAGAAGTGACGGCCATTTTCCAAAATGGCCGCCATTAACAGCTATTTTACATATTTGCACCAAATACATGTATAACGTCTTATTTCATACAATCAATAAAGTGAAAACAAGTTTTTATTTGAGCATTTTAAATTGGTTGCATGACAACAGTGGTGGCCATTTTCAAGATGGCCGCCATTAATTACTCTTTTATAGCCTGTTGTAAACTGTACCTTTCGTTATAGAGTCACAAAGTCTTCACACAGGGTGTGCCTTAAGGATAGGCTTTAATTAAAAAGGCACTATTATGGTAACAGATAACAGTGGTTTTCACTTACAACATAGCTACCACTGATGTATGCATCGGTTTACCGTGTAGAGATAATGTTCATCATCTTACTTCTTACGTTGAATGAAGAGGTATTTTGTAATACCCACAATAAAACTCAACAAAGCAAACCATACCAAGTGGTTGCCCAGACTTCATTAAAAGGCATGTTTTTTTCAAACTGAATGTGATCCATGTTGAACCAACTTGAGGGCAACATTCTGGCCACAACCAGTCTTAAGCTTCATGTCAGAATATAACATTTAGCAGAAGTTTACTACTCCATTGCTGTACAAAAAAATAAACTAGAGCGCTTTGTGGTCTTGATGTATAATCATGTGATCTTCCTCCAATGAAGGCAGCACTAATAATAATAATACCAGGTATTTAGGTACGCCATTTGCCGAAGCATCATGGCGTTTACAATTATTATTACGCTATCACTAGGAAATCATCAGAATCATTTCGTTTCAACTAGGCCGCGACCGTAGCGCAGCTCCTATCAGGACTTAGATTGTAACATTCCCCTGACAGCTCCCCATTTCACTCCTGGGTAGAGAGAGGCAAGCGAGGTAAAGTGCCTTGCCCAAGTGCACAACACGTTGGCCTCAGCGGGACTCGAACCCACAACCTTCAGATCATGAGTCGGTCATTCTGTCCACTGGACCACACGTGCCCACACGTATAAGAAAGCCACCTATCAAGTCGGTTACTGTTGGGCTAAAATGATGATTGCATCTCCGGAGCTTACATGTCCAAGTGAATGAGAGGACTAGAAAAGGAAAAGAGTATGGAAAGGTTGGTGACCACCCTTCCAGAAGTTAGAAAAGATGCCAAAAAACTTCCCAAGTTGTGGTGCAAGGAGGGGGGGGGACTGCGATGACAGGAAAATGCTTGCAATCAGCTCTTCAGTGCAGCCTGTATACGGGACTTGAATAATTTGCACATCAAAAGAGTGCGCTGAAAGATGTGCACTCTGTGTTAAACCTTTGATGCTAACGCAATCTTCTTGTTAATGAATAAACTTACACCTAACTAAGAATCTGTAAAACATGCTCCACTCGTCAGTCAAAGCCTCTAGGTTCTCCATATCAACTCCTTGTATTCAGATGCCATTGAGATTGAGAAGAAGGAACCAACCCTCGGCTGAGCGCAGAGTTTCACACACTGGGGCTCGTACGTATGCAAGGAAGCTTACAAGGATCAGTGTTGGAATATAAAATCTCTCTTGCTAAAGGCAAGACGGAGTATCATAGCACCACAGATTATACATGTACCAACGTGACATCAGCAATTTAACTTATAGAGTGAAACATACACTCGAAACCCATGAATGTCCAAAGATCTTCACTGCTTAAAAATTTCCGTAAATTAAGAAAAACAGATTTCCGTAAAATGTACGGAAATCTGTTTGAGGAAAAACAATAACAATAAAAAAACAAAACATAAAAAATGTAAAATTTACGGAAATATTTCAAAAATTTCTGGCCACAATATTTCCGGGACTTTTTTTTTGGTTCCGTTAATTTGAAATACGGAAAAATTCTGTTAAAAATACACATTTTTTCCGTCATATGAGACAAATTTCTTTTTTAGGTAAAATTACTGTCAAAGTTCCGTTAATTGACAAAATTTTACTTTTTTTAAATTACCCTAAAAATGTCTGCAAATACTGCTTGGCCAGAAAGAAATTCCTAATTTACGGAAATTTTTTAACAGTTTCTAACAGTTTTGCAGAATTTTCCATAGCAAGAGCAAGAGGCTGCGTAACATTAATGATCCTACTGCCAGTGTTTAAAAACTATGTCTAGTGATCTGTTACCAGTTTACAACTTTTCCCTGCTAGGATCGATGTAATTTCCCTCAAGCTCTAAAGAGGCCATTCATCGTGAGCCCCAGCTGAAGAAATCCAGCCGGCCACCACATCATCCTCAAAAATTATCGCACTATATCCATTTTGGAAAGGCGATTGAAAGATTAGTACATGCGTGTATACTTATCTCAAGCGATAATGATCTCCATGGCCAATGCCGTAACTTACCGTCACTTTCCAGTGCGGAGATGCATTGTACAGGCGCAGAATGGACATCTTGATTGGTTTTGACAAACAAAAGAGGGCAGTGTTAGTGTTGGTAGATACAGTGCCACTTTTGACACTCTTGACCAAAACAGCTCTTAACCCGCCGAAGGCTATGAAATAACTGGAAAAGCATTAAGTTGGTCTTTTCCGTCCTAGATGACCGAACTCCAATCTAGATCGACCAAATTTGCTTATCAGATCCTGTGGCGGTAGATTGTGGAGTTCCACAGGGTCTGTTACTGGATGTTTGACTTAATCTTGTTCTCTGTCCCACGACAGGATATCATAACTGCCATGGTGTTCAATATGTCGTTTACACCGATGACACCTAGCTCTATGTGTCTTTCCACCATTGGGATTGTGATGCAGCCCTAAAAAAATTGAATCTGCATTGCAGTCATTAAGATACTGATGTAACCCAAGAAAGCTGATAATTTATTACAAGACAAGAAAAGAATGGTGTGCTTTCGTTCTCATTTCTTCACGACGACTAGTAACTCCCAGCCATCCATCATTGGCCAATTTGTTTTTAATCGAAAGTGAAGCACAGAACCTTAGTGCCATCTTAGACTCATTACTAAGAAAGCACCAATCATGTTAACAATTTCTTGCAAGGCTGCTGGCACTGGATAAAGGAAAAGGGTATTTGAGCGTACCTTAGAAAAATGCACCATTGGATTGGTCCATGACTTACATCAAGGCTGGATACTGCAACTCCTTGCCCTATGGTCTCCAGAAAGAGAAGTGACCAAGTTCAGTGAGTTCAAATGCCAGGCTGATCATTTGTCCTTAAAAAGAGCTCATTAATACTGATTGTGAACTTTTGTATTTGTCTTCTATTCTTTATTTTCCTCCACTCTGGCGGTCTAGATAGTTGTTTCACCAGATTAGGTAGGGTTGAGGCATCTGAATCCAGGAAAGATCAAGATTTCACCAATGTCACTGTTGGGTACATACACCAGATCTTCACCGGTGATGATTCAGAGTATCCCCATAGTTCGTTACTATGGAAGACACTTGGGTTTTCTTCTCTTCTATCTATTTGGTCACAGTATATGTTTGAAACGTCTACTTAAACTAAAATTCTCTGAAGTTATTCTAATGTTGGGTAATTGATGTATAACATAGTTGTTTTCACATAGAGTTTATTCTATTGAATTGTATTTGTCGTTTGAATAACTGATAAGATATATTACATCCTTTTTAACTATGTGACGTGCCTAGAGGCCTCTACATGAGGCCCACTATATCAAAATTGTTATTATATTATTAATATGACTAGCACAAAAACTTTAAAGATATTGTTATAACAGCAATACAAAAAAAGAACATGAAGGATAATCAATTTTATTAGGTTACCTGATAATTCATGCTTTGCATATAATCTTGTTTGGTTGTAGACTTTTACGGCAAAAATTAGAAGATGCTCTGTTGTCAATCTTAAAGAGTTTCACATGACATTCCATCAGGACTTGCAACATGGTCATGGGTAGCCATGATTGATTACACCAAAGTGTGCATGCACATGAAGTTAGCAGATTTTGGTAACTCCTTATTGAAGAATATGATACTCTGGGTACGGTAGAGAAATCAGCGTATAATATCACGTCATTGGTGCTTTACAGCAAAATAGTCAATGCTGTTGGCACTAGCAACACATTTCCAGCAATACAACCTAATGGTACATGGATAATAATAAGGATAAGATTCATAACCGCAACAAGGGACTCAGGCATAGGATTTGTAAACCACTGGTAAACTAGAATAATTGTCTGTCATGTTGTCAGTGTGGACAACCCCTTCACGGTATACTGTATTATCTCTCACAAGGGCAAGACGAAGGGAAATTAAACAAAAGCAAGGAGGCCAGAAGTAGGTAGCGGCCTTCTCGCCGTTTCATGGCAATTTTAATTCAAATAGGGCATCAGGCCTAAAACTTGTGCAATTATCAAAAGAGGCCAGCGGCAAGCAAAACCATTTAAAAATAATTACAACAGCAATTATATTATAAGCATTCAATTTAAGAGATTTAATCCCCCCCCCCACACAATGGATTATAAGCATTCAAGTTATAAGATGAGCGGAAGCCAACATTTAATGGTGAGGAGAAAGCTAACACATCAATGTATCAGCAATATTAAAGCATTCAATTAAGATTCATTTAACCATAGTGTTAATTTTAATAGATGAGAGAAGTACATCTAAAGCATTTGATCACTCAAATCACATGATGGCAGAAAGGAAAGCTAAACACATAAATAGTCAATTATCAATAGTGATGCAGCAATTTGATATAAGATTCATTTATAAGATGAAGCAGAAGCCAACATCTCTACATGAGGAGGAGAAAGCTAACACATTCAATAGTATTCCGCAAATTTTATTATAACATGCAATTAAGCATTCATTTAAACACAGTGTTATTTTACTAGATGAGCAGAAAGTCAACATCTGAATCATTGATCACTGTCAACTCACATGATGAGCGGAAAGCTAACACATCAAGAGTCAATTAACACAATATTAAGTTGACAATGTACTTAATTTATAATCTCGTCACATTATGAGACCAGCAACATTATACATGCCAGAAACAGCCATGGTATTATCATACCAAATCATTTTTAATATTAGAGCAGTATGGCCGAAACAGCTAAGAATTCTGAAACCAACGAGTGGCTACAGCTCACTTGTAAGGTGAAGGGACCAAAGACAAGTAATATGGCATAAAGCTTAAATGAAGAAGGGAGTGGTGGGAGGATAAAAACTGAAATGCATGAAACGGTTGAGAAGGAAAGCCAAGTGTAGATCTGGCGCAAACGGGCATAAACAAAAACAACGCCCAAACAAGCACAACGTCACAACCTAGACGCGGATGATTGGTTAACACGAGCAAAATGGCAAATGGCAAACCGGTCGAGATAAGGGATTGCTAACCGCGGGCTGGTACCATAAATCGAATTGTTGCAATAGTATATGCTCGATCATTAGAAAATACCATAACATAAAAAGTCCTCCCTATTTTGGAAATGTTCACACTCTTTTGTTATCAAACAAAAACTAACAAGCACTCTAATAGGTTGAGTTATCAGTCTGCAAAGCAAGATAAACAGCATTGTATTAATTGGCCTAGTTACAGGTTGTATTTGGCAATGCTGTGTAACATAAATGACTGCCATAGTAACATAAAACAATGTATTGTTGACCTATTTAAAGGTTTTATTTGGATTGCGGCTGATATAAAAATATGCTTTGGTAGAAAAAAATATGCATATGCAGTCGATGAAAATTATGAAAATAAGGGAACAGGTGCCATTTTGAAAAAGAACGCATTTTGGAAAAGGCCACCATTCTGTTAAGAAAGTATCATTAAGAAATTTTTATTTGGCATTTGCTCTGGGCTACAACAACATGTTTTGGTAGCCCAAAACAAAACAAAACAAAACACTTTAGTACATCAAACTACTGAAACATACCAGAAATGTCAGCCATTTGGAAAATGGCTGCCATTTTGTTACACGAAAAATCTGCGCGCCCCTATAGCCAAAAATAATCCTTCTTAGAAACATGCCCAAACTGGGTGCCAAATTTATGCTTTTATCACAGTGCACAATTCATGCACTATCTACTCTATAGTGTGCGAGTGTGATTTGGTATAATAAATTAATAAGTTTCATTATTAGAATTAATATGATATTACAGCTGAAACAATTAAAATAATATTAGATTTCTTATTAGTTTGATTTAGAAGCTCAACTACAGAGTTTCTAATTACAGAATGATAAATTTAATTTTGATCGGGTCACTCTCTCAGGCACTTCCCTGTGAGGAGGCTCACGGACCTCGTGTGAGTCCAAGCTGGCTACATTAACATTTTATTGTAAAGTGAAACTTCACAGGAACTTCCTGTGCGAGGGCAAGTACGAACCTTTTGTGAGTCCAGGCTGGCTACAAACAAATATTTAATAATAATAATAATGTATATTTAGCGATGTGTTAAAGGCTTCAGCGTTGCTTATTTGCTTAAGGTTAGGTAGCTCGCCCTTGTAATATGCGTTAATTCAACATGCTTGTATTCATGCTGCTTATTTTTCTTAACGCTTAGGTAGCTCGCCTTTATTAACATGCGTAATTCACACATGATGTATTCATTGCTTGCTTATTTGGTTGTGTAATTTAGGCAGGTCCCCTAAAATTTAGTGGGAAGCTCTTTCCATAGATTCCGTGTGCATTGGGATTAATTATTTGCTTACCTCAATTCTTAGGACGCTCATTAAGACCTGCGTTTGTACAGCTTGGTTATTGTCCAATGACAACGCACCTTTTGTCGATTTTATTTGGATTATCATTTCGCTTCACATCACTGTCAGCCTTGGACCGGAGAGGATCAAATTTTCTTGACCACCACCCTCCCAATATAGTGCTCGTCGAGGAGTTGGTAATTTAGTAACTCGATGGGAGGATATTGTAGTGTGCTAGTTGATAATTTGGTAAAATAAAATTAATAAGTTTCATTATTAGCATATGTATTATAGTAAGCTGAAACATATTAAAATAATATTATATTCTTATATATTTTGATTTAGAAGTCAACTAGATAGTCTAATTACAGAATTGATAACATTTAATTTGAATCGGTTAACTCTCTCAGGCACTTCCATTGTGATAGGCTCACGTACCTCGTGTGAGTCCAAGCTGCTACAATAACCACTTTTTATTTTAATCTGATTACTCTCACAGGAACTCCCCTGTGCGGAGGGGACAACCTTGTGAGTCCAAG
Organism: Ophioderma brevispina; assembly: GCA_023653785.1. Classification (NCBI taxonomy): domain Eukaryota; kingdom Metazoa; phylum Echinodermata; class Ophiuroidea; order Amphilepidida; family Ophiodermatidae; genus Ophioderma; species Ophioderma brevispina. Next base: position 18,442 of record JAMKCH010016052.1, read on the forward strand.
CTGGCACAAACAAAGATTTAATAATAATAATGTATATTTAGCGATGTGTAAGGCTTCAGCTTTAGCTTATTTCGTTCGCCCACCGCCCTAATGCGTAGGTAGGCTCGCCTTTGCACTATGCGTTAAATTCCACCCATGCTTTTATTCAATGCTTGTTTATTTGCTTAATTCTTAGGTAGCTCGCCTTTATTAAATGCGTAATTCACACATGCTTTTATTCATTGCTTGCTTATTTGTTTTTGCTAATTTAGGCAGGTTCCCTAAAATGATGGCTGACAAACATGGCAATTAACAGTTGTTGCTGCATGTTTATTTCCGTTGTAAGGTAACCGTTTATACACATGATCCACCGTAACCGGTGAACACCGTAAAACGGTTTATACTTCAAAAATTGGCGTTGTAGTATGGACCCCTCAAAGGTGGCATTGAGTTCATTTGAAATTTCCTTAGGTTTGAAAGGGGGGGGGGAAAAAGTAAAATTTTTCTTTTTTTTGGGCGGGTGGGTCTGCTTACCAGCTGAATAAAAACCACCTAGAGCCCACTTAAAATCCTTGGATGTGGGGAGGTTACGAAAAGGCTTCGGAACACGTCTAGAATACAAAATGATAGTGGTTGAGGTTCTCGGAGTATGAGCGTCCAACATCACGTCAAAAAGCAATCTCAGTGCCCCATGTGTAATTGAGATGTTTCATTCCAACATACACATCGATTTCCACTCGCGATTGCTCTCCGCGTGAATTGCGCATGCCCGAAAAGTAAGGGAATTCGGATGACGTCATCGCCTGCGATCGACTGGGAGATTTTTCATCAAGACTGTTGAGACTCATATTTTGGATGAATATATCACGTAAGTTTGATTTTCCTATCAAAATCTGGCATTTTTATGGTTACTTCGATGCATACTCTACCGATTCAACATGTATTTACATGCAGAGTATTTTTCTGTATACGGAAGAGATTTTTGATGAATTTGCCTAATTTGTGGCAATTTGCCCTGGCGTCTCCTAAATTATAGTGGTGTTCCTAATGATAAAACGGAAATTCAGTCAAATCACATCACAGCTCGCTGGCCATTCTTGATACAGTAGTGAAGAATGATCGCCGTCCAGTGTCCGTCAAATTAACTGATTTGGCTACGTGAGCGGGCATATCAGTCCCGGCCACGTTCCCCCCCCCCCAATAGTATAAACCTCATCACCGAACAAAGGGACAAAAATGCTCCCTCGTGGTTTATAAACTCACCCTTAAAACGTGTATCTCTTGTGGCACGTACGCTGTGGTTCAGCTTGCATGGGCGTCGCCATATTGAAACCACCCCACTGAAATTGTTCTACGCATGCGCGAATGAAAGCACTGACCCGGTACGAACTTTCTTCGACCAGGGACGGCCGAGAGCAAATTGCAAATTAAAAATTATAACTACTTAGTTCTCCAGGTAGACAGGATGACTATTTATTAATCTTTCCCAGTGCCCACAAGTGTTTTTTTTTTTCAGCGCCCACAAGTGTTGAAAAAAATGTGTGCACTTGACCGGATTCGTACCGGCGACCTTCGTATTACTAGCACAGCGCTCTAACCAACTGGGCTATTAAGTCTGGGTTGCTAGAGGAGCGATGGATATCGTCTATGGGTGTTAGGTCAGAAAGGTGTCCATCGCTTTCCTAGCGGATAGCATCAGAACGGTATATTTACATATACAAAAAAAAAATAAATTGTGTATATAAATATACCGTTCTGATGCTATCCGCTAGGAAAGCGATGGGCACCTTTCTGACCTAACACCTATAGATGATATCTATCGCTCTAAACCTTCTAACGCTGTCTACTTGTCATATATACTCTTATGTCAATTCTTCACAGGCAAAGACTCTGATCTTTCTAAAATCATAACTCATATCGTCGGCTGCGTCACATAGTGACGTATTCGACATTTTGGACTTTATGGAGAAATTTGGCGTGTACGTTTGTTTTTCTACATATTCACCAAATTTTAAACCTCAAAGTGGCTTATTTTGCAGTTCACGGTAGAATTGGTATTTGGTCGTTTTCACATAGTGATGTATTTGCGCAAACGCGTTACATAACGACGTATTTGCGAGTCGTATTTGTTTATATTTACACGTTCAAATTGCTATTTTGTCGTTTTCACATAGTGACGTATTTTATTGAACACCATCTTTTCGCATATCTAAATAAATTGCAAGCTGATTAGTTAAATATATTTGAAATTTATTTCGGCGATTTTCTACTAGGTTTTCATTGAATTGTATGTTTTAATTAACGGTATGGGGCAAATTAAAATCGCAAAATCTTTAAAGCCGTTGTTAGAAGAAATGTAGTATGTTTGCAAATTGTCGCTATATGACGACGGCCGACCGATTATCTATTGCATCCTCAGAAGTCGACTGATTGTTCACTCCGACAATGAGTTATTGCCAAGTTTCCATGAGGACCAGAGACAGATAAGTACTCTTTCGCACAATACAGACTCAACTATTCATTTTGAGTCAAATCATTTATTATACATTGCTATTCTGGCTGACTAAAATTGAAAAATTTACATAATTGGCAATCTGTTTATGTTAATGGTCAATGCATTCAAGGGCATGCGGTTGATGGCAAAGTAACAATGGCCTAAAACAACCAATGTCCAAGTGTGCATGGAACACCAAGAACATAAAAAGAAAAAAATGTGTAGTAATAATAAAAACAAAGTTGCCTTTTGAAAGGATATTAAAGAGTCTGCGGCCAGTTGGTATTAAGAGTCCAAGAAGTTCACAGTTAGCAAAGAAGTCATGGCGGAACCAGTAGACGATGGCGGACTTCCCCATCCATAAACCAGTGCATCAACCAACCCCACAATATCAATGCTGACCCATAGAAGTGAAGCCTACTTAACTGGTGCTGTTTTCCTTGACCTAAAAAAGCCTTCGATACGGTAAACCACGAAGTGCTTATTAACAAGCTTGCAAGTATTGGAGTGCACGGCCCGGAACTTGAATGGTTCTTTTCCTATTTATCCGACCGTTTTCAAGTCACCAGGGTAAATGATCATTTATCTAGTAGGGCTCCTGTCAAGTTTGGGGTCCCTCAGGGCTCCATTCTTGGCCCTCTCCGTTTTACAATTTACATCAATGACTTGCCATCTATCCTAAAGAGTGTTGACTGCAGAGTTTATCTATACGCAGATGACACTGCTATTTTTGTTAGGGGAAGGACAGTTGATACAATTAACAGAATCTTGAATACAAAATTCTCTTATCTTGTTAGGTGGCTCCAAGTCAATTATCTCACTCTTAATGTTAAAAAAATCAAATCCATGGTTTTTGGCACTCATCAAAAATTTGTCGTATTCAAGATAAGCTCAACATTCAAATTGGAGGCGAGTCAATAGAACAAATTGACCATTTTAAATACCTTGGTGTTTGGCTCGACCCATTTCTTACTTGGAGTGTTAATATTGACAAAGTGGTCTCTAAAGTCAACAAGCGTATTGGTCTCCTAAGAAGGGTTAGTAATGTATTGCCTATAAAACACTTGTCATGTTGTATAAATCTTTAATTATTCCTCATTTTGATTATTGTGATATAGTATGGGGTAATGCCAGCAATAAAATCTTGTCTCAACTTAATGTTCTTCAAAATACTGCTGGCAAGGTTATTTTAGGTCTCCCCCGTCGTTTTCCAACTGATGTTTTACTTAAAAGATTGGGATGGGAAAAACTTTGTGAACGTCGTTTGACTCACCTCAACATTATGGTTTATAAAAGTCTTACTGGAAGTTTACCTCCAAATTTGTGCAATATTTTTAATAGAGTTTCAAATACTCATAATTATTATTCGCCTGTGGAATGCCTATAACTTGCATTCGCAACAGGCGTTATTTTACAATGAACTCAGGATGCCATAATGATGTGTTGGCCTAACTCTCTTGCATATGTGATGACAAGATGGTGGCCAAAGCCATAGCTGTAGTTATAGATCAGACAGAATTAGTACCCGTTCTATACCCATTCTTAAATTTTATGGGTTAACATTATCATCATTGTGCCCCCAACAATGGTGTCACAATTTCAAAACCATATTAGGCCTATATTATGGTCATTGTATTTTTAGTAGTTACCATGGTTACATTAAGGGCAGTGTGAACCTTGAGTTTCCGAGTATCTATTTTGGTTTGTAACTTTGCAAATATTTAATTATTGTATGTAAAAGTATACATTTCTAGAAAGAAAATTGGACGATGAACCCGATGATGGCATCAGATTAATGTAAAACTTTCCGTATTTTGAGAAAAATACTAAAAAACACGATTTTGCCCCACAGTTTTCAGACAGCATAACAAAAACAATTTGAATTTTCATGATTTCTTATGTTATTTTTTAGAAACAAGACAAATTTGTCTAGGGACGGTTTTTTCATTTTTAAAAAATAGAGCTTACTTTTCGAAATATGAGGAAAAATGTCAAAAAAAGTGTGATTTTTACTTTTCTTTTCCAAAATTTGAGTATATATTGGAGAGTATCTTTAGTTAGAAATCGAAAAATGAAAAATTGAGAAAACCGTCCCTAGAGAAGACCGATTGCTATTGTAGGAAAGTTAAACCTTACCTTTTACTTCGGTATTTTTGGAGTTATCTTGTCTGAAAATTTGCCAAATTTTGCGAAAATTGAACATAGAGAAAATCCGTGTTTTAGTAAAAAAGTGACTTTTCACGCCATTTCAAGCTGTCTCTTTCTCAAATAACTTTATCTTTGAACTTCAAAATTGAGTATGTTGTGCAAGTGATGAAAATACATCTTTATGCACTATTGAATCAAACATATTTTGTCTCTAACTCCAGAAATTAGAAGAAATTGAAATTTCATCTGGTCTAAATTAGCGCTTTGTTTACATTTTCAAATATTATTTTTCGTTTTTCAAGATGCAATCGCGCAAAAGTACATTAAAACACGCGCACGCTTCACTACGCAGCAAAAATTCACCGCGCGACGCGATGGTGCGTCTTGCGCCTGACGGCGTGAAATGTGCTTAAATTCCCGCCGTTTAGACCAAGCAGTTTTTGTGACTTTAAATGGTCAAAATGCTATTTAAATCGGCAAAAAATACAGCTCAGGATTGTCTGCAGTAGATAACCTTTGTTGGTAACTATAGAACACAGTTTGATGTTTAAAATGGTGCAGAAATTCGTGTAAAAACAAAAGCACCAGGGTTGACACTGCCCTTAAGTAGAATTAACTTTTAAAAACAAATGTGCACCAAGAGAAATAATTCCCCCAATCAGGGGGTCCCTTACGAAAAGGCAGTCAAGAAAATTTCACTTTTGCCCCAAAATTTCACTCCCCCATTGCTCCCCCACAGAAAATGAAGTCTGACGTCGCCACTGATACCGTCACTGGCAACTCTGGTATACATATGCGTATATGGCATAATTCTCTTCTACCCTTCGCATCTGAATGATGTTTAGCGCCCTCAGTTTTCACCTTCCGTACCCACCCTCGTATTACAACTTTGTTTAGCCCTCAATTAAAAGTGCGGCCCAACAGCCTTTATCTGTGCATGTCTGTGTTTGGTAAAGGTGAATAGGTGATGTGTGTGCGCGTCTGTTTGGTAGAATATAAGCTGGGTGTGTGTGCGTCGTTTTAACAAGTACGTACGAATTGAATATGAAGGAATTGTTATTGTTTTGAAGGGACAAATATGTTTAATGTTTATGCTGTTTTTATTGAAAGGACGTTCCAAAATGTTCACCGTGGTTTGTTAGGAAATATGTTAATCGTTTTGTGATATTTTCAGGTTTTTTTAAAGGCAATATAGGGCCTATGTTAATCGTTGGTCCGTGTAAGGAAGGTGTGCGGGTGTACTGTAAAAAAGAACAGTAATTTTACGGATCCCGTAATTGTGAGAAACTACGGTAAAACTGCTGTGATTTTACTGGCAAAGCCCAGTGAATTCTCATACTTATTGCAATTCACGGGCATTTTACCTGAAAATTTGCTGCCGGGAAATGCCCCGTAATTTGACCAAAAAAACGAACTTTCCAAACAACAAATGTTTTGGCGATATGCCAAAAATCCTGTAAAAACAGGCATTTGCTCCTCTAGTCTTTAATCTAAGAATTCTTGAGGCTTTTGCCCGTCACTTTACAGTAATTGTCTTCTCGCAGATACGAGTTATTAAACATTACGGGGCGGGGACCGAAAAAAATACATTTTTGCAGTGTGCGTTTGCACCATGCATGCATATATTTGAA
>JAMKCH010016053.1:0-24145 GCA_023653785.1 Ophioderma brevispina
AAAGCTGCGCATGCAGAATTTCGACATACTCCTAATCATTCTTCAACACTTTTTCTTTTTCTGCTGGAAATAATAATAATAATATGAAAGTGCAAGCTTTTTTACTAAAAAAGAAGTCCGTAATTGTGTAGCTCAAATCTGATATAGTCAGCGAGAGATATTTTTTAATACCTATACAATTAGTTGAATTATTTTGTTGGTCCTTTGGTTTACAATTATTCATTGTCCTTCAAGCAATGAGATAAACAACCAGCGGCTACTGTTGTTTGACTTTTATTTCGCATCAAAAATCCAAACTTCGAAGTCACCCACTGGAAAATGGATAAAACCTCTGAACATACGTTAATAATGGGCATTTATAGAAAATATTTTTTTGAATTACATATGAAATAAGGGAATCAAGGCATACCAGGGGAGTAGGCGTTTATGGTCCACTCCCTTCCTCCTTGCAAGCTTTTAAACTAAAAAAGAAAGTCCCTTATTGTGTAGCTCAAATCTGATATAGTCAGCGAGAGGAATATTTTAATATACAAATTAAGTTGAATTATTTTGTTGGTTCCTTTGGTTTACAATTATTCATTGTCCTTCAACAATGAGAATAACAAAACACAGCGGCTAACTGGTTGTGTTGACTTTATTTAGGCATCAAAAATCCAAACTTAAGTCACCCACTGGAAATAATAAAACCTCTGAACATACTTTTAATAATTGTCATTTTATATAAAATATTATTTGAATGTGCATATTGAAATAGGTATATCAAAGGGCATCCCAGGGGAGGCGTTTAGGTCCACCTCCTTCCTCCGCCTTGCCAAGCTTTTACTAAAAAAGAACGTCCCAAAGTAATTGTGTACTCCAATCGAGTATAGTCAGGTAACGAGAGCTATTTTAATATACCAAATAAGTTGGAATTATTTTGTTGGTTCCTTTGGTTACATTATTCATTTGTCTTCAGCAATGAGATAACACCGCTGGCTACTTGTTTGTTTGACTTTTATTTAGCATCAAACATCCAAACTTCAAGTCAACCACCGACTGGACCATAGATACAAACCTCTGAACATACTTTAATAATGTGCATTTATATAAAATATTTTGAATGTAGCATAGAAGATAGGTATATCAAGGGCATCCAGGGGAGGCGTGTAGTGCCACCTCCTTCCTCCAGTCCTCCTTGCAAGCTTTTACTAAAAAAAGAAAGTCCCGTAATTGTGTAGCTCAATCTGATATAGTCAGCGAGAGATATTTTAATAACAAATAGTTGAATTATTTTGTTGGTTCCTTGGTTTAACAATTAGTCATTGTCCTTCAACAATGATAACACCAACGGCTACTGTTGTTTGACGTTTATTGTAGCATCAAAAATCCAAACTTCAAGTCACCCACTGAAATGGATAAAACCTTGAACATACTGTATAATAATGTCCATTTATATAAACTATTTTTTGATGTAGCATATGAAATAGTATAATCAGGCCATACCAGGGAGGCGTTGTTAGGGCACCCGAGGAGGGCACCTCCTTCCTTTGATACTACCTATAACCTAACAAAAAAAAAAAAAAAAAAAAAAAAAAAAATTTTACGTGGCCTTTTGAATATGTTATAAGTGTGTAAACTGGTTTGTCATGACGAGGTTGTGGTTTTGTTGTTTAAATTGTTAAACCTGTTTGCTTATTTTTTATTAGCTTAGAAGTATGATTTGTGATTATAGATTAGCCCTCAAATAAACACAATAGCAAAAACGCAATGTAATAAAAAGGAACAAAATAAGCTTCATTAATAAAGATACGGAAACAATATACTAAAATTTGCGAAATTTTAAACATGTAACTACGGAGCAAAAATCATATTTCCCATACCATTGACGTCAAATCGCCTAATGGTCTGCGACGGATTTGAGACTGATTTGTTCAGACAATGAATCGGAAAAACTACGAAAACTAAACATCATTATATAAAATGTTCATAACACTCAAATGACGCCAACATTCTATCTTGAACTGTTTTATAGACCACGCAGCGTAGCCGCTGTTTCCATTGTGATATTAATTCTTGTGCTACGTAAAGGTTCGCTCTAACTGCATCTTGCAACCTGATAGGTCAAATAATTTAATTTACAAATTTTAGGTCAGTAAAAATGCTAGATATTGATTAGGTCCTGGAGACTCAAGAGTTTTCCCCTACAAATCCCGTTGAACAAATTCGCTCTGTCAGTTGAGATTAATACATCAGTAAAATGAGTAGGCATTTATAGTTATAAGCTGAAAATCATATTATGACATTTCTTAATGTAAGATGTGTAAAAGACTCAAGATCTAATTCCTGAACTACCATGGACACCGGGCGTCATGTTTTTACGGTTCCGATTGACATTTTTGGCCATAATTTACAAACTTTCACTTATGCGAATTATGAAACTCGTTCAAAATTATTCAATATCCAGTACTACATCTGGCATGTAACATAACATTATAAAATCAAATTTAGTATGCAGATACTTACATGATACAGGTCCATATCACACTAACGTGCTTCCATCCCAAACCGGTGGAATGACCCATATGTCCGTCAGTGGCTCAAGTACGAATCACAGGTTTCCAATCCGTTGTATAGAGAGAATCGTGGCAAGAATGGGTGCTAATTTGTGTTCATACAGTGGGGTGACATCGTCTATAAAAATCAGCATTCACCACAAGGCCCACACTGTTTGCAACATAGTGCTGGTTTATAAAAAAAAATAAAGTTCCAACATCTCCAACTGATGGACATGGATAGACACTAAATCTGGCATTTTAGAACCACTATGGAGTTTATTGTCCGATTCTTCCGAAGCTCTTGCAGATGGTAGACAGACTTGATACAATGATTCGGTGACGATGATTCTGATGATCAGGACTCTCCACCTGTTTTATCAGAGAACGAAAGACAGCGATGACTCTGATGATTCTTGAGTCCAACTATGTGCACCACAAAAATAACATTTCCAATTATGACACTGCCGAATTATTACAACACTACCCAGCAGCTATTTAGCTTTTCAATTAAGGCCACATGTCCAATTATGACACTGCCACGATGCCACCATCGGCTATGTCACTGTCAATTATGACATCAGCATATCACTGCAATTATGATACCATCAATATGTCACTTTTCAATTACTGACACTTCATGAACCGATCTACCCACCATGTCACTTAAAATCTCAACCTACGCCAGATCTAGTGTACATACGGTCTAAATAAGTGTGCACTATCGATATTGTCAAATTACGTCATAGATGCCTTCAAGAAACATTGGTAAAATACAAGTGTCACCACCAACTATGTCATTACCAATGACACTGCCAACTCTGTCACCACCACATTTGTTCATTACCAACTATTGTGTTTTGGCCATAACTGTCTCTTCTAAATATGTTTTTTCAATTCTGACGCTAATATTTCGATACTGGTGCTCCCTATCCGCATGGAGGGAATTAATTCAACCAAATAAACCACTTTTTTGGGCTGCCACAAGCAAAGAACCCAGTAAAGTTACCTTTGATCTTTTTGGATTCCTTGACCTTGTAAACATGGGTATATATCTGAACTCATTACAGTTAAGAAACCATCTCGCCTCTTGCGTTCCAATAATGCAATCACTCTACAGCGCAAACGTGTAAAAACAGTGACTTACCGCGGACAAAGAGCTTTCTCTCATGCAGCTCCTGAGCTATGGAACACATTACCATCACATATCAGAAATGCTAAGACTGATTGAATTCAAGGGTTCCTTAAAAACACATCTGTTCAGTAGTCACTTTGGGTTTTCATAGTGCATTTTTGTTTTTGTATTATTTATTATGTGTAGTTTAAGATATGTTTCTGTTCAGCGCATTGGGGTCGCTTTAGACGGAATGCGCTTTATAAGCATGAGTTATTATTATTAGACACCAGAATCATGCTTCTACCTCTATCAAAGGCGAATGTATGTAATATAATCCATTTTTCTTGGCGGCCATTTTGAAATTCAAGATTGCTGCCGCACATGTATGGTCCAGCATTGTCAATGGTGTCATGAATCCTTGACCCTAAAACATAGGTGTAGTCAGACACCAGAATTTTGCCTCTACGAATCTCAGAGACCAAGATATAGGCAAAAGTAGTTAATGGTGGCGGCCATTTTGAAATTCAAGATGGCTGCAACAACTATATGGTCTAGCATTGTTATCAATGGTCTCATTGAATTCCTTGACCCTAACTTGGTTCTCTACTCATAAAAATGGTGTCAAATATGGATTTCCTACACCTACAATCATCTACAACGAGGTATTACACTAATTCTAGGATGAGCTTCAAAAATGTGGACTTTACATATGACAGGCGGCGGCGCATCTTGAATTCCAATACCTATCATTTGACTTGGAACTTCCTAATGAATAAAAATGATTTCAGAAATGAATTTCCAAAAGGCGAATGTATTAATATAATCCATTTCTTTCCTTGGTGCGGGCCATTTTGAAATTCAGATTGCTGCCGCACATATATGTGTCCCACATTGTCAATTGGTGTGCGCTTGAATTCCTTGACCCTAAACACATGTGAGTCAGACACCAGAATTTTGCCTCTACGAATCTCAGAGACCAAGATATAGGCCAAAAGTAGTTAATGGTTGCGGAATTTTAAATCAAGATGGCTGCCAACAACTATATGGTCTGCATGTTATCAATGGTCTCATTGAATTCCTTGACCCTAACTTTGTCTCTACTCATAAAAATGGTTGTCAAATATGGATTTCCTACAACTAACAATCATCTACAACGAGGGTATTAACATATTCTAGATGGTCTTTCAAATGTTTACTTACATATTACAGCCGGCGGCAATCTTGGAATTCCAAATACATATCAGTTGACATGGACTTCTATGATAAAAATGATTGTCAGAAAGAATTCCAGCAAAAAACATAAAAACCCCATAAACGATTTTTTTGTATTAAACATAAAACTAGGTTAAGTCATTCAAATGTGGATTTTCATAGGACTGGCCGGGCGGGCCATCTGGAATCCAAACCTACCATGTAACATGGAACTCTAATGATAAAAACGACGTCAGAAATGAATTCCCAGCACCCAAAACCCCTAAAACGAGGTTTTACACATACTTTTAGTATCAAAATAAAATTTATATTTTGAAAATGGTCCCAGGCGGCCATCTTGGATTTTTGGATTTCGCAGCCGGTTTCGAAAAAAGCACCCGTGTGATTCTTAAAGATAAATGGTCCAACAACTCAAATCAGTCTCAGAATCTCTTGCGGATGAATTGTAAACGGGGTTCTACGCAGTCTGGGACACCATACATCAGGCCATGCATTAAGGGACACACTACGGGAAGGAGATGATGGCTTTTACTGAATGGCAATCAATAGGCTATACCTTTTATTTCAACTTTATTAAAAAGGGAGAGATTTTCTTATAATGGGTATGTGTGGCAATATTGATCGCAAGGGGCAAGAGGGGATCAAAATTTGCGGAAGAACACGAACTATTGATATAAGTTTATTGTTTTGTGCAAGACAATGGTTGTAACCTATGGGGGTATTTAGACATGTTGCGATTATTTTTTGGGGGTCTTTAATTACTGCAATGAGAGGCTCTGTTAAAAAAACTATGGAGCCCGAGGTGACATCAAGTAGGGCCTACTATTCCTGAGGACCATAGTTTTAGCCAGAGGCTCGGGATCAATGGATAAGCAGTATATATTGTTTTATATACGTCATTGATAAATTTCCATAATTGTGTCTTTCAATACTCAATGTAAATAATACCTTGCGCATTTGTCTTCAACAAATAGTAAATTATTTCAGATCACGTGAGAGACGTTCAACCAACTAACACGTCCAATTATTAAAAAAATATTAAAAGTAATACTATTTTAGTAATAAATTAATTAAAAGTAGCAGTAGCTGTAGCAATGCCAGTAACAGTAGCAGTATCTTAAACGTTTCCTCCCAATTGAGTTAATCAATTTAAGTGAAAAATTGAAAGTGTTCAGTTAAAACCATAATTATAATTCATTTTCGTCACGCACACTACGAGGCAAATTGTAGTGACCCGATATAAGTAGCAGACGCTGAAGTAACATAAACCAGGGCAACACCGACATCTGTTGGTTGCCGCATTAACACCCTACTTAGATCCAGTTTCAATCATGGTCGCCGTAGAGACCGTGTGGAAATGAAGCCTTAATCAGAAGAGGGGATATTATGACACCGGGCCATATCCGTCATTGTGCCCTACATAAAGACCAAACGGCAATCTTTTTAAACAGTCGGCTGGTACTTTACCTTTTTGCCTGTCAAGTTCATATACTTGGAAGTCAATGGAATCTCCTGTGGCTGATAATTGTAGTACAATGCCAGCCTTAGGATCAAACGGTTTTATTTTTAGCAGGAACCCGTAAATGAGCAAAATTTCCGCGTAACGGAAAAATAGGGAATAAAAAAATATATAAACTGAGATTCCTTCATTACTTACCTTCACATAAAAATATATTTTTCATACTTTGCCCGGAACTGATATTAAAAACGCATTGCTAGTATAATTCATCACCACTAAGCATCATTAAACTTTGAACAATAGAACCCAATAAAGTAGTAAGTGCTGTTTTTAAATGTTAAATATGTGATTAAAAATACTATTTTGAGAAAATGAACAAAACAGTTATTTTGAGCATTACCGTGTAATAAAATCTGTCAAAAGTAGGATAACCGATAAGCAATGAATGAACAAATTCTTATCGATGTGTAATTAATTTTGTTTTTACTTTTTCGTGGTAGTTTAAAGAATGTTAAGTCTGACATTCACTCAAATTTAGATGTTGCTTCTTAAAATCTAAATTGTACACATTTTCCTGTCATATTGTTTTTTCTAATTATGGCATAACAGATTCGACCAAAAATTAAATACAGTCGTAAGAGTACGGGTTTAAATGGTCTGCCACGTCAAACGCACAAACCGCTGGAGAGTGAAAACAGCAGTAATTAACGGTAGGTAGATGTAAAATTTGGCTATTCTAATTAAAAGCTTTTAACCACTAGTCTCAAGGTTATAGGCTGCCGTAAGATCAAATTCTCTGGTGCATACTTGATCGTATGCTAGCAGGAAAAATGCTGAAAATGCACAGTTATATTAAGAAAGTGGTTGTAATTCATGATTGACCACGGAAAGGCTGGCATGCTTCCCAAATTGAATAGCATGGACAGCAAATTTAAGGCAAGTTACTCTGCCTCATCAATTCACCCTCGATTAGCTCACTATCAGCCGTACCGACCATAGAACATCTCGTGCTGAGCATTTTGATGCACATGCATTCAATGTTGAAAAGTGTTAAAAAAAAAAAAACCTAAAAAAAAAACCCCCCAAAAAATCTGGTCACCATCTGTTGAAGATATGGTCACTTGGTGATTTAGCTTGTTACTTTATCGTGATATATTGTGATTTACTCGTGAGAGTTTTAAAATGAAAGTAACATGCCCCAAATTGCCCAGTTTTTCCATATAGACTACTGTTTGTGAGTTAGTGGCGTTACCGCTAACAAGTAACAAAGTAAGTAGTAATACGGTGTTTTTGTCACATCCGTGTTGTGCTTCGTTCTTGAGATATTTAAAAAATAAAAAACCGCCCTAAATGTATTCATTTATTCACCAAGGATCAGAACGTAATGTGCGATTAGTTTAGATTTAAATCTTTAAAATAGTTGTGTGAACTCAAGATTGCCAATATAGGCCATGTGGGTCGTAGATCAAATAACAAGCTGCATAACAAAATTCGTAGCATTTCAAAGGAATAAGACAAAAAACCGGTTGTAAAATTATTGATATATTATTAACATGAATAACCGTCTGTTGCCCCAAATAAAACTTGTACATTTTCTTAATATGAATGAAAATGTCACACAATTTCGTATTTCCATAATATCAGTGACCACGGGATATGTATACACGATCCGGTTTTTGACACATTCCAACACCTAACTGGCAGCCATAGCTGGGGTGCATCCTGCTTGAATTCACCCAAATGTGCAGATTAAGTGTAGCTTTTGAATATACTTAATAATCGTGGTTACAGACGTACAAAAGATTTGGGTAGGTTTTGGGTTGGATGCCCCCAAGTAATGGCGGATCAAATCTGACATCATTTGCGGCGGATTTGTCTATAGACCTTCAGCAAAACCATTAAACCAAAGATAATTACAATGGCCCGGTGTGCCGAGCCATTGTTATAGCCAGGTGGTATCACCTCCACGATTCGGGTTGAGTAACAAATACCCGTCCTCTTTCACAAAACTAACCAGTGACATTATGATAAAGGTCGTGCCCTAAGTTTTCATCTGAAAGCAGCGGTAAATTGAATACAAATGGAGGTAAGAAATTAAGTACGTTACGGATTTAATTCTGCAAAAAGTGTTAGGTCAAAGATTGCCCAGCAACCTTCTGGCATGATGTTGTTTGTCTTTCTTTTCCTTTCAAGAATGATAGAAACATGGACAAGTTAATTGAACACCGCACTATAGAGTCAAGATGTATTTATTTGCGAATGAGAGGATAAGTTATTTTGGGCTTGTCAATTAAAAAAAAGACTTCGTCTAAATCGGACGAGGGTGGTAACACCTGATTCTTTTCAACCGCGAGGACAATAACAATGGTCCACTGCACTCGGCAGATGAAAAGGAATCTGAAGGTTTTCAACACCGCATACCGAGCCGGTATTGAATAATCTTTCGCTCCATTGTTTGGTGAAGTCTAGGGGTATCTATTGTCCACTGATATTGGGAAAATAAATGAAGTTGACTTTATTCATTTTCAAAGAAAATGTGCCAGTTGTATTTGCCGCAACAGACGGTTATTGATTTTAAAAATGTATTATGAATACCACTTGGTTTTGCTCTAGGCCCCTGATGGGGACTATGAAACAGCAACATAGAAGGAATGCCCATAGTCTAATAATATTAAATGAACGTTTACGCATTGCCATCTGCTTGTGGTAATATGGGAGAAGAAAGCCTACCGTTGGCCTCTATGACGATGGGGACATTATTACCCCTCTATATAAATATGCAAACTAATTTGTATATTTGGAATCAATATCCTTAGACAATTGTTCACATCATTTTGGGTTTTTAAAATTATCGTCATAATAGTGAACGTTGGTCATCGCTTTAACTCCAGCATATTATGTTTCACTAAATAGTCAATGAGCCGAGCAAATTTTCGATATCCTGAAAGGGGACAAAATGACACTTATTATGCAGCATCAGTATACCATGGCCTACTCAAAAATGCATGATAGCGTTTCTGGAATGGTAGCTATAGCCAGGTAGGGGTGACCAAGGTTTACACATGGGAAAAATTTTAAATTGCTTCAATCATGTTGAAAAGTATACCACATTATTTGTTTGATCATAAGGATTAAAAAGGTATAGTTTGTACTAACTACAGCCTAAAGTTTTGGAGTTATAGGCTAAAACAGCAAAAATCAATAAAAAGGGTCATTTTCAGTTGTACAGAGGTCAAATTTCAAAGTTGCTCTGATTTGGATAAAATATAGTGCATATTATTGGTGGAGCTCATAGGATTAAATAAGGAATAGTTTTGACTGTCTAAAATGCTTCGTTACCAATGTAGGGGGAAACAAAGGTCAGCGTCCATTGTATACAATGGGGCTTGACCTTGTTTTCTCCCTACTTTGGTAAGTAAGCATTTAAAACACCCAAACTATTCTTTATTTTAATCCCATGAGCTCCATCAATCATTTGCACCACTTTTTAACCAAATTGGAGCAACTTGAAAATGACCCCTGTACACTGAATACCTTTGACCGTTTTAACCTTACAGGTGCAACGAGAGATTTGCGGCACCACAAAATATTGTGTCATAATTAGTAATTCATATAGAATAGACACGCAATAGATTTCTTACCTTGTATTGGCTACAGAGAAATGTCTTTAAATCGAGAAAAAAGTATCCCCCCCCCTCGAAAAAAAGTTTCTGAATTTCATATTTGCTCTAACGAAAATTACTAATTTCACAATCTTTGTATCAAAGAAACAACTTCTCAGCTTAACCCTACTTTCAGATTGGGTATTATGAGGGAAAGACTTTACACAGGGTTAAAAATTAAGTTTTTCGATTTTTGGGGGACCACCTGTATATGAAATCTCTCGTTGAACTGTAACTCCCAACTCCCCCACCCCGTGGGTTGTCCATCAGTACAACCAACCTATACCTTTTTGGAATCCTTATGGTTGGACACAAATGGCTGGGCGCATACTTTCAACTGACCGAATTCATTTTCCCCAAAATTTTGCCACCCCTGTGTAATCATTGATTGTCCATACATGGTTATTAGCTAACAATTCCAGGAAAATGGCTGATCCATGCCATTTTTTGAGAGGATAGTTGTACTGAGGCTGAATAATAAATATCGTTTTGTCCCCTTTCAGGATACAAATTTGGCTAAAATTTCCTGATGGCTTAAGGACTAAAATCAACTCCAATAATTCGAATCTAAACAATCATAAATGAGTACATTTAGCATTAGCAAAAGAAATACAATCAATTTTCGTAATTTTCAAAACGTAAATAGTTTAAATATAATAATCCCAGACCCTGACTGAAAACCCAACTTTTGGAGGATGGCTATGAGGCCAATTCAATCAATATTTCAGCTTTATGATGATAATAATAAAATGGTTTCCCCTATTATTGTTGCATAGTTAATTTGAACAAGTCAGCTATTATATAAATTTGCCAAAATCTTTGTTTTTGACAGACGTATCTACTAAGAAAGACAACAACCACTTTCACGAAGGCGAAACAACTTCATCGTATGACGCTCATGGTATAGTGCCCTCTACGAATGGCATGGCAATACCAACCAATGTTGAGGAATTGGATGGCATTATAATTGGAAGCATCATAGGCGGATTTGTTTCAATATGGGCCATAGTTGTCGTTACTATTATTATTTGTTCATTCTGCCCAATATCACCGCTCACGGGAAAGTTAAACTGATATCTACAGAGAACTGGGATGGAAGATAAATGGTTATACTATGTCAGATTATTCAAACTACAAAAGAGATTATCAAAGAATTTGAAGTCTGAATTTTAGGACGTCCATTTTATACGACGACAAACGCGTCGCAGTTGTTGTTGTTGGTCAAGCAGACCATGAACAAAACATGCATCAAAAGCAGCAAAAGGTGTTCGTAACGTCATCCGTACAGAGTAGATATTGAATAATGGATTCTTTGAGATCCAAAGTAAAGATACTTACAAATGAAGCTCGTTGGTCCTGCGACGTCAGCCTCTTACAGAGGAAAGGCCAATACATAACATAATTGCGTGTTTAAAAACCAACATAGACATCTCTACCTGGCTATTAAGCTCTACTCATTTCAAATTGGTGCGCTTGTACTAACCATAAACTGCGCTGATAGAAAACGGACACGGAAAAGACACGCTAGATTAAGGACGTAACAAAGAAGGCAAAATAGTTCTGTGCGTAATTGTCGACAGTAATTGCAACCTTCCCGAGAGGTAATTCTGAAATACCAGGTTGGAACAGGTGGTGGTTTAGTACAAATATAACGGCATTTTGTGCTATGCAATGGTTATGTACAACCGGATGTAGACTGGATCAATAGCTTATTTCTTGTGCAGAGGTACCATCTAGGGCGCTGAATGTTGGCTTGTGTGCGCGATTACAAGACAAATGGTGGACCGTTGTGGGTTGTATTGAGGTGTTTTGGTGTAGGCTAAGTAGAGGTTGTGTGCTTGAAGTGACATGATTATGCAGACTCTTAATAAGGGCCACTTGAAACCGAGCCGCTAAGTATGGACGACATGAGTATAAGGCGCATTTTTCAGCTGTGGCCAAGAATATTCGCCTAGGACCCGAAACATTCAGGTCACAGACTACCCTTCTGGTTTTACGATTATATTGATCTGGAGTTATAGTAGATTCAACCCATCGTCTCACCAGAGGAGGAAAACGTTTTGGACAGCGTCGATTAGTTTGGGAGAGAGGCAATAAAGAAAATATGTGGCTCGATTCACCTGACTTCATACACGAACTGAGATATAGGGCCTTTCATGTTGGCCATCATTTTACAAAGAGAGTGACAAAAGGACTTTGGTGTTCCTTCTATCCAAAACACGGCGCTCAAAAGCTTAACAATTCCCTCCTCGCCTCTGTTACATTGAATACACTGAAAGCAAAGACAATTAGTCAGAATGTTCGGAGAGTTAATGTACCTGTAAATGTGCTTACGTTGATTTTGAATGGTATTTATGAATTTGTTGTCCTCCTTGCTATCGACTCGATGTTTCAATAGGATTTTAGCGTGGAATTTTAATTTTAACCCACTGCACATGCCCCTCAATTCAATGCAATTACCTTATGAAAAGTACTATAGAGGTGACACGAGATGGGTGAATCTACTATAGCGAGTGAATAACATATTGACCGCTTGTTAAATTTGAAATGGACCCGAACAGACTATAGGGTTCGGCATTTCAATTGAACATCGCGCAAGGAGAGGTTCCGTATCGCTAGAGCCATTGAAAAAC
Source organism: Ophioderma brevispina (assembly GCA_023653785.1). Taxonomy (NCBI): domain Eukaryota; kingdom Metazoa; phylum Echinodermata; class Ophiuroidea; order Amphilepidida; family Ophiodermatidae; genus Ophioderma; species Ophioderma brevispina. The sequence continues at coordinate 12,615 of JAMKCH010016053.1, forward strand.
AAAGAGGTTCTATTATAGATAGAGAGGCAAAAACGTACGTCATCTTTAGAAAATTCATTGTCTCGCATTGTTTGCAGACCACAAAGGAAAAATAGAGTACCAAAAATTGAAAGCAATGGCTGCCTCAACTTCTTCCACATACTGTGGGTGCCCCTTGCATATACACTAATCGGTAGTGATACAAATGAATGTATGGTTTAGAGGGGGCCAGGTGTAATATTAGTGCACCTGGATCATTGATCGAGACTCACCTTCGCTTTAGGTGATTAGGCGCGCGTAGGTGAAAAGATGTATCCATTGACGGCGGTTTAGTTAAATCAAGACGTATGATGTGTCATTTCATTCGGTGTGTGGCCATTGGTCGGCAAATTTTTAAACCACCCAATAGCACCCAACATCCAACAACTGATATTTTGCCGGAGTGTTTGTTTCGAATTGACCTTATGTGTTTCCAAGCACCCAACAATAATTATTCCGTGCAAGATAAAAATGTCAGCGCAAGCACGGACGACTGGTTTTGAATGGGCTTCACCCTGATTGAAAAATACCGATCTCTATCGCCAAACCGACAAGTGCAGGCGAGGCAGATACGGTATAAAAGCCTGGGACAAACAATGAAGTATGGGATGCAGCTTTTCTTTCTTTAAAATATTTGTAACCATACCCAAGTTTCCTTTCCAGAGTATATTTGAACATATGTTTCGAGTTATTTTTTGGTTGATATCAACAGGAACTAAGATAGATGTTTGATGGCTCTCTAAGGAAAGGAATTACATAGCAGCCTACTGCTGCCTTCTTCTTGTATGATGGGTCACACAAACCTGGACCATTATCTGCTGCCACAATGTATGTATCGAAGCCTCATGAAATCAAACAAGAGATAAGGCTTAAAATCAAATTCGCACTCTCAGTTTGAGCTATATTACTTTTTCAGCCCCTGAGACAGGTGTAGAAGTAATTATAGTCCGCCGTATCACAGTCCGGCTAGGAATAGCTAGGAATAGGGCACTCGATTCGTTGACTCTTCACGCAAACGTGTTTCACGCTTTGATTCCGTTGTCGTCTATGGAGCCGCGTCGGAGGTGGTTCTCGCCGGACTAGAGTACTTTCACACGGTGTAAAAGGAGATATGTGCGGGCAGGAACCATAAGTCCGGCTTCATAGACGATAAATATAACGGAAAAGCAATGAAAACAAATGTTGCGTGAAGAGCCAACGGAGTAGAGTGCCCTATTCTTCATCGGTGCAGGGGGTGCACCTTTAACTCAGAAAAATTGCAACATCGATTTTTTGATAAAGTGATGACCAATATATATTGGAATCCAATTAGAAATTAGAAATTAGAAAAAGCCTACGGGAACCATTTGTCTTTATGTTATAGTGCTGAACTTAAACTATAAATGGCCTTTGGAACTGGTGCTGGAAAACACATACGAGGGAAAAGTACAATCAACAAAGAAAGAGGACCAGAAAAGATTACAGGATTACGGTCCATACATTAAAATAAAATACCGAATTTGTCATTATGGTTATTCGTCATTCTATGTTGAATTTATAATTCTTATGTCGTATCCACAAGTCATATGGTAATGGCCTTGTTGTGGTTGCCGGATTTTGTTTTTTTCAGAGGTTGAAGTAATACGGGGGTATAGTCTATGTTACATACTTTGTAACTGCATTACTCCTTGGAAAGATAAACTACCGGGTTTACTTATCAGCTAAAGGGACAATTGGTAACAAACGAACCTCTCTGAGTTTAACACCCCCCAACCACGAATTCTTTAAAACCGAGTCTTTGACAAAGACTAATACGGGGCGCAGTCATACATGATGCGGATGCTCCAACATGGCCCGGTTTGAGGAATCGGGTGGATTGGCGCAACACTTCAGGGATTCTTCACCCTTACTCTTATTGCTACACTTTCGATGTAGCTTGAAAGATCCTTTCCTTTAGATGATATTGGAAGACGATTTAGTTCCAAATCTGGCCAAGCTTTGGACATGCATTAACATGCAGGGCCTCCTGGTTTTGAGGTTTTTTGTGTTGCTTTTTAAACATCCAGGGATCCAAGATCTTTAAAATCATGTACAACATCAAGAAACTGTGCTTTCAGATGATTTTAAGCTGGTGGCATTCTATATAGTCCCACATGCATAGCAGCTTCTTCCAACACATTCAAGCAGCTCCTGGGCCCGAGGATGTCGTGTCTATACTAGGCTATGTCATCAGAAAAGTCCAAGTCTGTAACCATCAGTGGTCCAACTCTGCGACTGCCTCTGGAATGATCGTAAACTCCAGTTTCCTCTTCCCTCCCTTATTGACTGACCCATACAATAGTCACGAACTATTATAAATAGGTAGGGAGCCAAGTAATCACCTTTGGAGCACTCCTCCATATTGTTTAACCAATTTGTATCACCCCTCTGGAGTGTTCGTCACTTTGGATTTTGTTTTTGATGAGGCGTCTTCTGGGCGGTGCCCAATGATGGTCTGGCTTCCATATTGGCTTTAAGATTTTGACCATTTTGCCTCTATGTATTGTGTCAAAAGCCTTTTTGAAAAAGTCGGCAAAGTACTACAGCAGTGAGGTTTTTGTCTTGAATTCCTTCTATTATTCTGCGAAGTGCAAGAATCTTGCGTGCCTTGGATCTGTTTCATGGAATTACGTATATGTAATTCAGGCAGTTGGTAGTTTAAGTGTAAAATAAACGCATTTAAAGGGCGGCCAAGAAGAAAGACGACGGAAGAAAAAGAAACAAACATAGAAAAAGAATAGGAATTTGAAGAAAACGAGGACGAGGAGAAGAAGCAAAACAAAAGAAAAATTACAAATAGTCCAGGCTACAGATTCATAGATAAATATCAAATTGTTTTTATTAGATATTATTTTTCAACGGTTTTTAGATTTTATTATGCTGATTCTCAATCCGATGGGTGCCAGACGAGAACCCTTAAGCATTTTTGTAGAAACGCAGAAAATCAAAATGGCCACCAATACGCAAAACATTCACCTATTGTTCACCCAAAGGTTGGTAATTTTTCAGCCTGTCTCGTTAAAACATTCATTGTAACCAATTAACATATGATTCTAGCCACGTAATCAATGAATTCAATATGGCCGCCAATACAATAAAGTTGAATTCATTGATAACGTGGTTACTGAATCATATGTTAATTGGTATTAAGGATATGCGTTTACAGCATGGATCTGAAGTACTTAACTGATATGGCGGTATTGATATGTGTGTGTGTGTGTTGATAATGGGATTCCGCATTGGGCGCCACATTTGTTGCAACTTGATTCATAATAATAATAATAATGAGACTTACGGAGCGCCTTTTACATAGGCAAGGCACTGACAGAAATGAAAAAAAGGCAAGAAACACTAAGAGCTAGGAAAAAGATGTGACTTAATAAGACTTTTAAAGGCAGATGGACTATCAAGACCACGGATGTTGGTAGGTAACTCATTCTAAAGGCGAGGCCCAGCAATAGAAAAGGCACAATCACCAGTTTTCATATCAATGAAAATATGTCGCATTTTAATAGAAATTTCAGGTCAGAGAATATACATGAAACAAAAGAAAACAAGATGGCGACTGATTTTTTCCCTTCCACCTGGAAGATATTTATTAACAGAGATACAGAGTTTTACTTATTTCTCTAAGCAGACGATTAGGGATGGCTTCAAAACTCAACCACCTCGCCAGTTTCGCTCGGTTTTATCCAGTTGGAACCAGTTTATATTGTTCTAAACAATGTAATCAACAGGCGGTTCAGTTTTGAAGCCTCCCCTTACCAATTATATTTGACCGAAGTAGATGTACACAATCGTAATATTTTAATGAACCTTGCAGCAGTCTCAGGTTCAATTTTTCTTACTACATTAATGGAATTCATAACTTCTGCTGAAACTGAGCTGGATGGGTGTTACTATGGCAGCATGTGGTATCACTATTGGATTAATTAGGAGGTCGTGAGATCATTATTATTATGGAAATTATGGATTGGTAACCTGGGTTCCGTATACTTAAAGCCACTGACCGCCATAATGGGAATCCCAAAGAGCCCAAGCAGGAGGTTAAAGAGATAAGCAGCGATAATGCGAGGGAATCAAAAAATGTGGAAATGCATTTTGTATCTTATAAATCAAAGATAAGTATGTACAATTCCATATAACTATATACTTTAATGTTGGAACAAACAACACAAAATAGTGAAATATTGAAGTATTTGAGGAAATTGTCATACCGTCTCCTACAAATAGACATACAGCGATGGTGTCTCAAAATCTACACTAAACAGCTGATTGTGGTTTACACCAGTAAAGAATAAACAAAGATCAATAATGTTTATGTTTGAGGCCAAACTGTACAGTTCGTGGTGCACAATATTACCCTTATAAACCTCGGATATTCACATGGAAAGACTTTAAAAAGATAAAAAGAACTGCCTTGTCTTTAATACGCGGATTTCAAGCCAACTACTACTTGCAGCTTATGCTAGCACATCCACGCCAGTTACAAAAATACCAAAATACGAATTTTAATGATTTTTTTTCGATGTTTCGGATCAGCAAATCGCTGCTTAGTTAAGAGCCGGCCATTTACACAAAATATTTTCCCACTGAAATGTTGATAAGCGACATAACAGAGTACAGAATCAAGCCAATTCAGTGAGCTCAATGTGTTTGTCCGTCGATTGTTTCACTCATCCAATGTACAGTTACTGTTATGTAGCTAATCCAGTTTATAGAGATTAGTATATTACGCGGACTCTAGATGTCGACTTTTTCCCATGATGCATCTTGAAAACATCCTCTCTCCGAACCAACCTTTGGCGGCGCAACGTATTTCGAATTGCGAGAATTGTAATACGATATTCTACCTTGTACAGATATCGTGGGGTAATATAAGCTATAGACACTCGCCGGGGTCCATTATCCGATCACATTCAAATACGTGGGTATTCATATTGCCCCGGACGTGCATATCGCCTTTGGTAGAAAATAAAATTATTCCATCTGCTTCGAGATATATAGATATAGTTCGATATATTTAGTATGCAACCGGGGGCACCACTCCATTTTGATAAAACATCAAATAGAGAAGTACAAGTTTTGAAAATTAAAATTGAATTGAAAATTGAAATTTTCACAAGAGCAAGAGGACAAAAGCAAATAATAAATTGCTGCGTCTAAAATACATATAATATGGTATAATCTTAATAATAGAAGAAATCATCTGCCATTTCAAATTGCTTAATATACATGCGGTCTAAAGTGGTACAATCAGAAACTGCCATTTTTTTATCATGATTGTCTTAACTTTAATAAAGAACATACTAGCTTAAAGAAAAGAAACCAAGCTTTTACATGCTTGAATTCCATCTCATTTGCTGTGGGCAATTTCGATAGCCCAAATGTCAATTATGCAAAACGTCTTCCACACGGATTACGAATTCAAGGAAATGATTACACTTCATAAAGCAACTCATAAATGTCAGAAATGGAATTGAGTGGTATCATAAGTGACCTTGAAGTGGCCGTTGAAATCTGAAATGGAGATGGGGCATTCTGCATGAAAAACAAAATCACCACTGCTCAATTGCCTTAAATTGTTTAAATAGAGCCATATTAAGAATCACGAAACACAATAAGCGTTTCAAGGAAAGTTTGAAAGAATCTGTACTCCATATCATCATATCAGCAACAGGAATAAAATTGACACCTTAACATTCTGCAATGCTGAGAAGAAGATTACAACCAAACACTGATCAAATGCAACGTGTTCAAATGGGTTGTACAATGCCCATTAGTAGTACAATAATAATAATAATAATTGTGCAAAAGTGAGTTGAACTCACTACAGTTAATTTAATGCATCTCAAGATTGCCAAAAGAAAACGGGATGAAATAAAGAGCATCAGAAAGCCTGGGGGTGGATTCACGAAAAACATCTGGCGTATGACATGTCTTAACCACCCTGTATACTTTAACACAGTCAAGGCGCGATGTTAGAAGTACTCAGACGGTAGTCGAGCCTGAGTAGACACAATTGTTAGGTGCAATCTTAGGCTTTCGTACTTGCCGACCAGACCTAGCTGGTAATTTATTCATGTCTAAAAATGCAACTCTCTAATTGTACCATTTTTGGAGACAGGCTGTATGTTGATAACCACGTGTTGGGCGCACACCACCAAACAATCCTCCCATTGAAATACACGTTAAAATGGCTTAATATAAGTTCGTTTTCGACCCCACGTGACATAATATTTGATGTTTTTAAAAAAATTCTATATCAAATAAAGATGGAAATTTGTAAAAATCTTGGTCATTTGATACCGATACAGGATAGATTTTGAGATACGGGCACGTGAACAGCGCCACCACTTTTTCAACACGACGCGTAAAACTCATTGGGGCATCCGAGCACGAGGTACTTTCGAAGGCCTATTTTCTTGCCAGATTCAAATTTCTTTATTTTCCGATATTCCAAGTATTGATCATTGTCTACCATATTCATTTTCATATTAACATTTACAATCAACGATATCTTCGTACCATGCCGCACCAATTTGCTTACAGCCGATCTTATGTTTTTACCGGAACTACCCACCATTACACAAAGCGCGGAGCGATTTAGTGTTGTGCGCCCTGTTATCCACTGACCTCTACACAAGGATAGCCGGCTGCCGCACTGTTGAATAGTCGCCGACTGAAACCACAGGAAGTTGCATTTTGCCCTTCTTAATATGGATTCACTCTATTGTCAAAGTTAAAGGAATTTTGTATAACAATAGAACATCTGTGTGGAATATGTGCACCAGCAGGTGTATGCATTATTCCCCGGCAAATTGAGAAGGGCAAAAAGCAACTTCCTGTTGTTTCAATCGGCGACTCAGGACCGCTACCCATGTGTAGAGTTCAGTAGTGTTATGAACTGAAATTCCCGCTCAGTGGATTCTACAAATCGAAGTATGTGAAATGAATATATTTAACAACAGTAACAGTTATCCCTTACACCCCTGCTATGTAAAAGTATTAGCGCAGTGTGAATTTTTAAAGGAAAATATAAAGTTATACCATTTGGAATACAACTGGATTACAAAACTTTCACTCCGATAAAACAGACTTAACTTTATCGGTATTGCTATTTTTTAAAAGAATATATGCTGATCATAATCTCTCTGCTTCAATTCAGTGGTCACAGCATATTACCATTTTCCTGCTAGTAGTAGTAGCCCTCGTATGCTGTAAGTTTAGAGGTACAAGAATAAAATAATTTAAACTTGATTAAAAATGGGTACGTTACTATCGAATTAGCAACGATTAAAAAGAATGCTGATACAATATAATTTTCATAATGTTGTCGTTGTTTCACGTGGGGCCTCTACTACGTAAAAAAAGTGTGGGTGGGTGTAGGCGCGCGTGTGTGGGTACTGAGTATGTGTGGGAAGGGGGAGAGTAAATGGGCTGAGTTTATGTGTGGGTGCGGGTACTTGAGTGCGCACGCTCGCGTGTGTGGTTTGGTATAGGACTGTGGATGTTTTATATTTTAACGAAACAAACTTACCGCGATTACCATAATATACTGGTGCGGGGCGTGGGCGTCTACCATACGCAGGCGGGCCACTCATAGTATTCATTCCCTGAGCATTCTTAGCCAAAGCGCAAAAGCAACAGGTGGCAAGAGCAATAACTATGATAAGCACTATTACTCCAGCTACGGCTCCAACAATGCCGAGAATGAGTGGTGCAGTCGAATCTCCATCTACGAAGAAAAACAATGAATATTTACATTATGTGAAATTTGAAGAAAAGTATAAAAATATATGAACTATAAATATTTGTTCATGTAATACCTTCACCAGCGCCGTCAGCTGAATCATCGTCATAAATCACTATCCTGGTAAGGCTTGGATTACCAAGGGATCCGTTAATTGGATTGGACAAAGACAGTTGGAAATCCTCATTATCTTCCGCAATATCATCATTTCTAATGCGAATATCAACGTAAACAAAGTCACGCCCTGGATGGAAAATGAGCGTCTCATACACTGGTTCGAAGTCATCCTGTCCAGCTTCGTTTGCGATATACGCACTCTCAATACCTAGTATGAAATGAGAATGAGGCGATCGAAATTATTTACTTCTTGTGTATGGGAAGTCGAAATCGATGTGCATTAGAGTGCTGAAGTTGCAATATGGGTACCATATAAAACAATACAACTAACCAGAACTTAGAATTTTGTGAAATAGTAATGAATAAAAACTTGCGCGGATTTGTTTTGTTTGATATTGTTAATTTTCTGTTATGGTTAAATGTACATTATTCAGATTTGAGATAAAGAAGTTTGTTTTATTCATCAATCCGTTATAGGTTCATACCAAACAGAGCAACACCAACAGAAAGTGCAAATCAGGTGACATTGGTGCTATAGCACCCCCCCCCCCCTGAGTGACAAAAAACTAACGGAAGTGGATATTGTTTAATAGGAATATATTTTAATAGGAAAAGTGTATGCTAATGCCTATTGTACTAATTTGTGTTAGATCATTACTTTATATTCCGTTAGTCTATGGTTTTTGAATCTGGCCAAACTTAAACACGGTGGTCGCTGAAAAAGTTCACATTGAATGATACGACGCGTCCGTATCGATTATTGGTTTTTGGGGGCTGTTTTTAGCTTCTAACTCTGAAACTTTAGGTTGTTAACATAGTACAAACTATACCTTTTGAATCCTTATGTTAGACCACATACATGGTGGTGCTTTTCAACATGATGAATCAATTTAAAAATTTGACCCCTTGTACAACTTTGGATTTTGGCCCCCTCTCCTTCACGCACCACTTGCTGCACTTTAGAATCACGTTTTAAGGGTTCGGTCAGTCTGTCAACATAAGTAATCCTCAAACCTTTTGTACTTGAATGTGTTACAAATTTTGCTAGCTCCAGGGCTATAATTGCTCAATGTTAGATTGTGATTGTAAGGCAGCCTATTTTTTTAATATGAGGTGCTGTGGAGTAAATTTTGACGTACGGAATATCGCTGACGTGAGTCTATCCAGTTCTGGTGACGGAAACCCGAACATTTCCAAAGTCTTCGTTAGCCTCATACTCGTAATTGCCCATTGTGACTGTACCTAAACAACAAACAAAATTGGAGACAAAAATCAATCAATAAAAACGCTTTCTATAACTACCAGTAGATTAGTAAAATATGCATCGGATCCAGAAACAGCATCGCTAACTAAACTAGAAACACACGTACATCAGAATGTCCCCCCAAAAAACTATCACAATCAAAGATTATTTGCAAAACAAATCCATTCTAGGTCTAAATGGAGGCTGATTCTTTTTCAGGAATTTCAAGCTTCAAAGATTTTAGTTCGTGTAATTTGAGATCTGTTTCAAGAGTTATGACCAATATCTGAGACACTTGAAAACAACCTTTGGTCCAGTTCGGCTATCCCGATATGAATACATAAACATTTGTCTGAAAAATCCACCTTAGATCATTTTTTTTTATTAAAATCACAAATGATATTGCCTGTGTCGCTCCTGTCATGTAAATAATGTGAGTTTATAAGTCAAATTGGCACATAAAATCAAGAACATTGGGGAATTTTAATTGTAAACTGTTGTTATCTCAGTCTTTTTCTAGGTTTCAAATAAGGTAGAACCATAAAAACACATTGATCGCAAGTAAACTAAGGCCTTCGAACACAACCATCCCTTTTCCTTATTTTAACATTGGTTCCTTCATTATGTTCTATCGGTCCGGCATCTTGAAGCAGTTGGGAGTGAGGGGGGGGGCTAATTGGGCCTGCCCAACAGGTTTATATATAAAGTCCCTAGAGGAAAAAAATCTGACGATCACCGCAAAACGGTGATCGAGAGAGAAGGAGAAAGACAGGATGATCGGAGATGAGGAGAAATGGAGTATGACCGGAGACGAGGAGAAAAATATAAACCGCCAGGAATCGACAGGGTCGACTTGAGTACGCTAGTGGTACCGCTAACCACGGATTTCCACTTTGACAAAGTACACGACATGGATTAAGTAACTAGCGTTGATTTTATATAATGCTAGCGAGTGGTGTCGTAATAGTCAAAGAAGGGCTGTGATAGTAAAGAATTAAAAGTCCAAAAATAGGACCATTGTATCTTCTCAAAAAAATAAATGCCCTAAAATACAAATAAAACGTAATCTTTTAATGAGGGGTTCCACTCACAAAAATGCTATGAGAGGAGGGATTCTACTCAAAATGCTTTGATGAGAGCATTGAAGTCCTATCCAACGTAATTGTTTTATGTTTTCTTACAGTATACTGTCACAGATATCAAAACCACTTTCCCATTGTTTATATCACACTATGAAGACGGACATCCGAAAAAACAATATACTTAAACTGACTGCAGAGAACATAAAATACGCCCACTTCAACCGTAAACTTAGCACTGAAATCATGGAAGAAGAGCACTGTCACACACGAAGCCAAAGCAATGCTTACGACAGCTTTATCCTAACATACATGAAGCACTGATAGCAGGGACTGTAGTGAAAGAGTGTGCGCTTCCGGATAAAATTGTGGAATTTTGAACAAGTACTTTACCAAAATCAATAAAATGATGGAAACACTTGCCAAACCCCTATGGACCCCAGCTTGGGTCAAGGTTATACGGGGTCAAAAATTTAAAAGGTTCCCAATGTGTTAAAAAGACACTATGATATTGGCTGTTACAAGGATCCCCACTTCTGCTAAACCCCTTCCCAGTGCAAAAGAAGATTTTCAGAAGCAACATTAGAAGCACACTCCAAGTTCTGATGTTGTCAATCCACTAAGCCCTTCTCTTACTTCTCCATTCATTGACATCCTCTCCCTCAATCTGTAGACAAGACAAGACTGTCACCTTTCCGCTTCATGGTAATACTTGCCAACTTCTCGTCTTAATCATCGCCTGAAGTCTTTCTTTCTCTGGCACTTCGATGTCTCCCACATCCACTTATGGTTTTGTTCACTCCACTTCAGCACTCTTCTCTACAACCATAATTCGAAAAAGGATCATTCGCTTCCATTCTTCTCAGAGTCAGCTTCAGAGCAACAAAGCATACTCTGCAGACCAGAGCCTTTGCTAATTTTGCTAACTTCAAAACTCATAATTTTGACTTCTATAATGCCACAAAGGGCGTCTTCTCAGACTAAAACCTGTATTTCTATTCAACTTAACCATGGCTCTCTAAAGTCACTGATGGTTACGTGCAAAAACCCAACTTTCTCCAACCATCTCACAAGATAATACATGTTATTCTCAAAATCATCAACCTAATCAAAAATAATATGTACCGTGATGATTGATTTAGTAGGATTAGAAACTTTAAAGACACAATTAGCGCACGTATAAGAAATTAAAAGTCTAAAATGTTACAAATGTGATAATTTTTAGAAAAGCTTAGTGTTATTAACTGGTTCACTTGTAGTAAGACTTCAAGATTGTACACACTTCTTTTAAAATAGTTCTAAA
>JAMKCH010016054.1:0-35785 GCA_023653785.1 Ophioderma brevispina
CCAAAAAAAGCAATTCTGAGGTATGATGAAAACATTTTCTTCCAGTATTTGCGATGTGGAGTTTCGTAATGGCAAATTTTAAGTTACTTTAGTGCCTTCAATTTTCTGAAAGAATTTAGTATTCTGCCACAGGCTACGAATTTCCGTCAACGTTATACGGAATAAACGCATGTTAAAGGGTGCCGAAGTTTAGTTGCATAATACTAATTCATCCCCAATTTTCTTTCAGTTTGCACACCAGTTATTGATGCCAAACATCCTCTTAAGTACACTGACATGAACTTCACATCCGTTAGAAATAGAATCAGTGACATTAGTATGGATTTGGTAAGTCAAGGTGAGTAAATGTCAGTTTTTAATTCTTGATGGACCCTGCAATAGCGATATACTTTCATGCTCTCACCTAGTACAAAACACAACACGACCACCCAATATGTAGCTTTTGTGGGGCCCGACTCGCAGATTGACATTTCCCATGGTCTTGAGCACCAAACTACACCAAACTTTAGCTGCGATTTTCTCACCTTATTGCTTTTTTCCGGCGGGTCAATGATGCCCAACTATCACCAGATAAATGAAAATCTAAATTCGGTCGTTTATTCCATTGCATAAGATGATTTACGTTGATTTTAAGTAATTTCCGAGACCATCCGTTTTTCACGTGTGCAGTAAAACGTGCCATCTTTTTTACTGCAGAACAGCGCAGTTGTGAGTAAACAACTACGTAACAAAATATGGCGTAATGGGGTTTATAGGATCATATTACTTGTGTTTTAAAAGGTCAAATATGACGTCAAATGTTTGTATCGTGGTTGCGACTTTTTCAAGTATCAAATCGGTCAAGGGAGTCGGAAATTTGGTAATTTTTACACCCACTGAAAGCTGAAAAATCTACAATTTTTTGCACTTTACAATCAACGCTAACAGGGTAAGGCATTAGGGGACTCTTTTAAAACATACATTATCGATTGGGGGAGTGTTTTTCACCCTAGAAAGTGTCACTTCGAAGCTGAAATCGTTTTCGCATTGTGGTCGCAGAGCCAATGAACAAAATTGGTTCCGGCTCATTGGCGTGCAAATGGCCGACCCGCGAGTATGAAGCACGTGCGTTACGACCACTTGGCTACTATGGTGATCTTTATTGGTTGGCCAGTTGGTCCGCGCACGGCAAACCGGAACTGTTTGCGAACGTGATCGTAGTGATCCCAGAAAACAAACCAGCATGGCCAAGGTTGAGGACATATCTCGAGAAAGTAGGTGATATTGAAAAGATTTTTTCACTCCTGCTAGGCTTTCTCTGATGCTTGAATTTTTATATATTCATCACTTTAATACATTAAATAATTTTTTTACATTTTGGTAACAAGCTCAATATGGAGTGTCTATTCAGAGTAAACTCGGACTACACATCAACAAATGAAGCAAAAAGTGCATGAAAAAACACACATTTTTAAATAAATTTCATGCATACAATAGTGAACATACCTGTCAGTAAATGTTTATTAAAATAATTAGTGTTTCAGTCTTAGAAATGCTATGTTCAAATTTGCCAATTCAAAATTCTGAAATAGCAATGGCAATGCTAGCGGACATCCGCACCCGCCGATGTTGCGTCCCTTACCTCATTCATCACATGTGAAAATCTGCAGGACGACAAGATCCGGTTTTTAAAAGGACAGCCGGCAGCTATTTCGAAAATCACTTAGTGTCAACTTTTGCGAAATTTAATTGAAGTTTTGTTTAGTATTACATTAAACTGCTTAATATGTAGTGTAAAAACATTATTCTACACATAGAGACTTGCCATATGGTCGATCCGAAGTTGTCTATTCAAATCGGAGGGTTGAAAGTGACGCGAATTCTGTGTCGAATCACGATGACTAGACTTGCAATTGAATCGCCAGGTTATTTTCTCGAAATGTGTGGAAAACGGTCCCAGAGTAGAATGGTAAACGAATGGTATTCCAAGTAGAGGTAAACATTATTCTACTACCATTATATATGTTCATGATCTCTTCAAAAGCATCCTACTGGTTCGCAACATCTCACACGTTTTTTTTGGTTGTCCTTCCATGTCGCTGTGCTGTACGTTTGTTAAAATAAAATGACGTGGGTGCTTTACCCTCGTTTGAAATTTCTGGCAACCGTGATGTTCACACGAACCGACCGCAGCCGCCCGGGTGGGCGGAACGTGAAAAGTTTGGTGCATGAATCACGTGCTGGGCACAAGTGATCCGATGTCGATTGAAAACAAAATATGACGGCATACTGATATATGAGATATATTAGCGATCATTCACAGATCTTTATGCTACAACTGATTGTTCTAAAGAAAGCCGAAAGAAAACTGTTTAAAAGTTGGCCTCATGGGTGCGGGAAACAGGTTTGCAAATTCAGATGAGTTTTTATAGGCCATAGGCCATATAAATTATAAAACTGGTGTGTGTTGTATGTGTGTATATTATATTGCGTGTTGTGGTATGTATGTGTGTGTGGTATGTGTGTGTATATGTGTGTGCGTGTGTGTGTGAGGTGTGTGTGTGTGTAATTAATAATAAATATAGGAGTCAACACTGTGTAATGTTCTTCCCATCAAACTGAGACATGGACTATTTTAATAAGAGGCCGGACTCCCTCCCCGCCAAAACTGTCCAGGACTATAACTTCGATAACTTCCAAAAGAACACTACTACTTCACTAACTTTTAAATACTTTTACTCAACCGCCCACCACTCTTTCAGACCCTGCCTAGGCTAGACCCAGCCCTTTCACTCCTGCGGTGGTAGTCTCCGTGTACTTCTAAGCTTTGGCTGCCGTTGGCTGCAGAAAACCCTTGACAATATCTCAACCACCTCTTTTTACACACTTATTTTTAATTTGAATTTGTGTGTGACTATAAAACAAAAGACCCAAACCACGACCCAAGAACCCCTCAACTATAAACCAAAGACCCCCTCACATAAAACAAAGACCCCCCCCCCCTCACTATTTCATTTTGTTATTTTCTTTTTTAATTTATTTTTAAGTCATGTATTTTTTTTATTTCGTTAGTGATTTTTATTTTGTTATTTATTTATTTCGTTTATTTTTATTATTCTTCAGTTATATTTTGTTAATAGTTATATTTATATTATTATGCTATGTATTTTTAAAATTGACTCAAAGTGTTTTTTATTGGGACTTAGTCTGATTTTTGTGGCAAAATTATATTTCTATTTTGGTCAAGCAGGGTTTCCCATGTTAATTTCTTGATATATAGTCAATTATTATAATATAAAAATAAATTAATGTATAAATGAATATAAAAAATTAATAAATAAAATATAAAAAAATAAAATTTTAAATTAATAAATATGAAGAAAATAATTAAGAAAAGATAATAGCAAAGAAATTAAAATAAAAAAAATAAATATAAAATAAGTAAACATAAATAAACTAAAAATAAACAAATAACAAATTAAACATTAAATAAAAAATAAAATTATCTATGGGATTTTTGTATAGGGAAGGTCTAGCAATATACCCAAACTCACTATATATAAAATTTAAAAAGTCCTCTAATGACGTCATCAGTGACGTCATCACTTTCAAAGTTTATAAATACTAACTAAAAAAATTCTTCACCCATACGACCTTTTACATACGCACATACACATTACATTACTGACCTACACACATGTCCATACGGACCTTATTAATACACAGTTTAGGTGGGTACTTTGTTTCTATCAGTTGAGGGGGTCTTGGGTCTTGGGGTCCTTGGGTACTTTGTTTTAAGTCACCCTGATTTTTGTGCTGTGGTATTAAAATATAAAAATGTAGCTGTAGCTGATAAAAGGTGACGTATAATCGAAGGATAAATTGGGCCGACAATACGCCATTTTCATTCAAATGCTTGGTGGTGGACAAGGCAAGAAGAAGAATCTTGATCACTCCCTCGGCCCCCTCGCATAAATTGTGCAGAGGGAAAACATTTGGGGGCCGAGGGGAGTGATCAGATTAATCTTATTGCAGTATTACACTTGCTGCGCAATTGATCACATTTGCATTTACAGTACGCGGGTTCCTTGCGACTATGGTATCTCACCACTGAGCCACTAAGCCGAAACCCAAGGGCACAGGGCACCAGCGTTATTTAAAGCATTACTGTTGGTATTAGTTACCGAGACAAGCCCATGAACGCACCATATGGGAAAAATTACCCCGAAATACACTCTGTCGTTGATTTCAGGCCAAGGCATCATCGAATAGACAAATGATCCTAGACATATACATGCCATGAAACTCGTCAGGCATTTAGTTTGTTGAGAGAGTTTAGCAATGCAAAGATCAAAATGAAATATTTTCTTTTCCCAAATGGCGTCACGATAGCGTTGCAACGTGGGTCCGCTTTGTGGGTAGTTGCTAAGACATGTGTGACTTTTTTAAACACAAGCCGTGTAAGACACAACCCGGAATTTCTAATATGGTGCACAATGAGGATTTGACCTCGGCGAGTCGAGAAAACATTATACCTGCCTCAATGGTTCCGACAACTGTCGTTTTTGTTATTGTACCAGCGAAAAGTGGCATTGTCCGGCCGATTTAATTATACACTGGAGAGCCCAGAGGCTTGTTGCTTGGACACATGGCAACATCGATAAACATTTTGTGACATGGAGTAGGTGAAAAATTATACGCGTTTGGCCAACACTCGCACTCCCAGAATGCAATGGGTAGGGGATTGGGTAGCAACACTTCTGCTTCTGTTTTTACTGGCGGCAACTTTGAATGGTAGGTAGAGGCGTGCTTTTCCAAATGTTTTCTTTCAAAAGTTCACTATTTCGAATCTGAGAGATGTGGTTGACATGTATTAACAGGGATAGTAATATCTATCCAGGGTGGGAACACCAATTTGTTATTTTATGAAATTAATTTTGAAATTTTGATTTACGCCATAGTTATGGATAACCAGTTATGTAGTTTGGATTGTGCATTTTTTCTCGAGTAATGTGCAAATGCATATCATTTAAAGCTCTTGATGAGAGGAAGCGGGTAGCGGGCAGGTACTAATTCTCTCCATAACTCCATACGGTGTTTGGGAGTCATGGTGTTTCATTGTACCTTGGACACTTTGGTGATTTTTGCATTGCCGTTTATTTTCATAATTTACAACGCACATTCTTAAAAAATATGCACTGCACTATGAAGCTGTCATAGAAGTAGAAGAGTAATAAGATAGAGAAAAAGAGATATTAATCTAAAAAAGAAAAGCAAAAAAAAGACACACACAAACAAACGTGAATAAAACACACTGGCAATGCCCCCAAGTGGACATTTCTACTCAAGACAAATGAAAATACATAAATTAGAAACCTCACATCCAATTGACAATTGGTCACTATTTAAAAATTACAATCTCAATCACCAATGGATATTAAAAAAAATTATAATGTGAAATTTAATAAGTAAATTTCATATATTTTTATTTTCCCCATGATTCCACCCCAATCCCTGTATCCACCATCCCTATATCCCCCACCCCCATCACTGCCCCATAACATCCCCTCGTGCATCTCCCACTTCACCCCTTTTGGACCATTCCCTTCAATCTTCTAAAATTGGTTACTAGAAATTCATAAAAATTATAGGGCTTCAGTTTATATTACAAGTTAGTTTATCGATGTGCATGCAAAGTTGATTTTTTGTCCAACCACCTCTGACATTGAAAAAAAAAAACACACCCAGTACATTATCCATATCATATGGTGGGCTGTACCCTCACTACTGCATGCTATGACTTGTAAATATTAAGAAATTGTCAAATGGTTCATAAAAAAGTCATCTTGACGGAGCAAAATTACTTGATAACTCATTTTTGCAATTTTGTTGTATTAATGTAAATGACACATCAACTTTCAGGTCCGCCACCTTTGGCACTAACGGCGCCGATGCAAAAGGTCGAAAAACACGTGTATGTAAATTCCTCACTCGCTCTGACGGAAACATTCATGGATGGTCGGCCATAGAGCAAAAAGTGAAAACTTTGGCGGTATTTTACCTTCACCTCAACTTTGCTTGTTTACACTCCAGAAGTGTTAAAATCAATAATCCACAACGTGCAAAAGCGATTAACTTCACGCTCTTTCAAGCTTCAAGCTTCGTTTTTGCCGTATTGGGTCGAAAAAACGAGAGAAAATTTCTCCAAAATCCACCGAGGATGATAATTTTAAGCTCCTCAAACTATTGTTTCGTCATCTGTGACATTTTTCCAACAATTGAACTCTGACAACCTCCTCTAATGTATTTCGGGGACACAATTGGTAATGTCATTATATTAGGGTCGAGTGGCATTCTAAGGTCAGTTTTACTTTCAGTGACAATTTCACACGCGCACCGGAAAAATACCGCTCCCCGAAAAAAAGCAATTTTCTTTCTGGAAATGCGACGGCACAAACTCACGTACTGGTCTTAAATGAACGAGTAGATATGTCTCTACAAAATTTGTAAGTTTTATATACTCTAAATGTATCGGCGTTCAATCACTAGCAGTTGCTAAAGATATGGAATGTTAACATGGTGGCACAATAGGAAAAATGGTTAAAGTGAAGATGTCTTGAGAACGCTACTGATAGGCTAGAGGCAAGTGATGTCGGTAGGGCCTCTAGTGTGTTGTATCTCAAGTTGCTGCATCTTGGTACATCATCCTCTCTGGTGAAGTTAGATATTGTTGTGGTGGGGTTGGTACACCTACGAGACAAAACATCTGCATGCTTCGCTTTTGTCCATCGGATGGCATCACTGCAATAACTTCGCAGGCTGCTGAGGGCGGTGCCCTGACAGGCTGGCAGATAATACGATCGAAAATCCTGCGTCATTTAGGGCAAACAATAGATTGTGGCTCGGATTGCGTGATTAGTGTACCACCTGGCTGAGCATGTTGCCTTTGAGATATCCTTCATCAAGTTGCCAATGGTGTGGTGACCTTAGTGGTTACATTGTAATACCATTGGATGACTTTGATAGTGATGGTTCTTTGGGCCGTGATAGAAGAAATCACATGCCGGGTGTTGTAATGTAACTTTGACATGTACAGAGCTGAAGGCTTTCACAGGGAAGGGGGTATCACCTGTTGCGTAGACCTTTTGTCTGTGTAGACTTTCATTCAGTGTTCCAGGGTGGTTTTTTTCATGTTCATTGATGTATAGTAACATACTCAAGGACAGTGCATCATTCTGATCTCAAATGTTATTTCTTGAGATGAAGTTAGCCCTCCCTCCTCTTCTGCAAAATAAGTTACTGCACCACTGAAAAAAAAACCATCTCTGTAGACTGCTGGAGCTTTGGAGGAAAGCACTGACCCACAAATAGCTTTTGAAGGTCCTCACTGCTGAGTGGTGGATAGTGGTTGCTGTTATCTTTGCCATCTTTTTCATTTTTTTCAGCGTACCATCAAAACACATTGTTGGCTGCCTGAATGCTCATTTCTGATGATGTTGATTGTTCTGGTAAGGGTGGTGAGAGACTATGGCGTGATGACGCGCAGCTCTGAGTGTTGCAAAGACTGGACTTTGAATATGCTTGGCCATTTTCCTTGCGTACCTCACCAGAACTGTCTGAGAAGTAAACACAAGGAAGTCAGATGGCAAATGTTCAAAGTTCTCATCCTTGTTGACTTGGACTGCACATTATGTTTTTTAAAAAAAAATAACAATATAAAAAAAATTAACCAATTTCCATCCCAACCCTGACCAATTTTATATTTGTTTTTCTAAATTTGGCTGGGTAAAATGTTTTGTATTTTTGTGCTGGGGTATCATTTAAATAGACAGTTCACACATTTTTCAACCCAATAGTTTGGTGAAGTTAAGCCCCTCTGGTTTTTTTTAAATATTTATTTTTTTCATTATCATATTGAGTTATTATAAATAATGTTGTTTGTTTGTGTTATTATTGGTGTTTACACTATGTATTGATGTTGTTAGTTATTTTAGTTTACCCCAATGAGGCAATATACAATTGAAATAATAAGTACAGCAACAAAATAATAAAATAATGCAAAAAATAACCAATCCTCACCGATTTTTTTACTAAACCATTTATGGGACAAGAAAGGTTATTACTTTTATTTGGCCTTGGTACTAATTTTAATATTGCACCTTTAATATAATATTGTGTTATTATAATTTATAAATAACGTTTGTTATTGCTGTTTGCATTATGTATTGAGGTGTTATTTTGTATATTCCCCCAATACAGCATCGCTATGGAAATAACCCAGAATAAAAAACAAAAGTAAAAAATTGCAAAAACTAACAAATAATTCTTCCTGATTTTTTGAATGATGGACGCGAAAACACATTAATTATTTTGCTTGGCGGATCATAAAATTTCTGATACACCTCTGTGTGAAATGGTTGAATCATTAACCCTCAAAAATATTTAGTATAAATAATTTTGTTATGTAATTATTGCTTGTCAGTTTTTTTACTTATTGTATTGATGTTATTTGTTTGATGGCAATGCTGTTACTGTAACTTTTACCTTTGGAATTAGGAATTAAAAACCCAATTTTTGAGGTTATGGGGAAAAGTTATAGGGAATTCGATTTTCTCGGTGTTGTAAACATTTCGTATATTTACAGGGACCTCACTACATTTATTGAATTAGGACCCCCCCCATTGTTTACAAGTTACCGATGAGTGTCAAAGGTTAAGGGATTACCTAATCTGGGATTCCCCAAAGGTGTATAAACAAACCCATGCGCTGTTTGTTACGTGCACGCGCAAGTGACAAGACGCTGGTTTTAGTACTGGAGTGGGAGGTATTATCACGATTTTTGGTTTAATCGTAATCGGAAGTGCATTTGTTTTTACCTTAAGAAGACCGAAAAACTGCCCACGCAGACGTGCATTGTTTTTTCCTCAGTTTTCCATTCAATGCGATAGCTCTCCCGTAACTGAAGCGATCGCCCGTCCTCTTTTACCCGGCTTGATTGGTACTGCTGTGTTAGGGGCCGTAGGAACTGATGTGTGGCACTTTAGTTAGGCTGCCGAAGCCGCGGTGGGCGCACCGCAAGGGCCACGTCCCCTTCTGTTTTCACAAAGTTTTGCTCCATAAGCAGAGTCCTTATTTATGTAATCGTCGGTGACGTTATCCCAAAAGGAGTTGTAAAGTATGTTAACTCGAACTCGATGAGTTTGTCCGTGAATCAATCACGGTCATCCAGTTGTTGTTGTTCAACGTCAAACATATACGGGCATTACATGATATTAAATGTAGCTTATCAGTTACAATAGAGACCATTGCACGCAATTTTATCACTTCATGGAATATCCGCATAAAATCGAGGACAGAGAGCGTATTTTTATAAGTCAAAAAAGGACAATAACAATAATACGTGTACTCAAGCTCACATTTATAAGTTACAAAAAATACAAGGAGTGTAAAGGAATGCTGTTTATTCTTTGTAGTGCTATTTCGGGATTTGTTTATATTTCCATATTTGGTCATAAATTTTCTTGAGCACTCCGCAATAATCCTGGATATTGGGACACGAAATCTTACTGTGATGGAATGTTAAAAAAAATATGTTTACATCACCTCAATGCAAAATAGCACAATTTTATAGGTGAACATGTGCGAGGCATTGATTGTTGTTCTTGTGATTTTTTATTTTGGTCGCATTTTTGTCATGGTTACTTCCGCATTCGCTTGCCAAGTTTTCATTGTCGTGGAAGTCGCATTTTGAAATGACCGCCCTTAACGAAAGAATATCGTCCATGTCAGGGCCCACGCGGCTCAGAAGGACCTTCCCAAGTACTTTTCGCCTAAAAATCGTTTTCGATATTGCCACCGGGAACCTCTCATAGCATTAACACGTAATCATAGTTCCGCAAAACAAAAGCCCCTTGTACATTATCGAGAGATGCGCATAAGTCTAGGCGGGTTCAATTTTTAACGGATAGTATGTGAACGATCAAGGAAAATGATCGAGATTGCTATGCGCTGCTTTTGGTAAACAGTATTGCAATATTTCTTCTCATCTTCAGAATTTCTTTGGAAACCAGCCAGAAAGAAAAAAAAAGGTCTTATAGTATCAACTTTGGGCATTTAGAGCGTACGATTGAGGGAACAGGAATTGAGTGGAGGCCCCCTAATGTCCGCCAGTGGCTCATGATATGATTATTAAAAACAAACGACGGCGTCACATGAGACTACTTACATGATGATACGTCACACAGGGTTATTATAAGCTCTGTGTTTACAAGTTCCACTCGTACTTTCGTAATACTTTCACCGCATGTTTCCCTACTTCTTAATGATAAATTTCTAGTAATTACAAGTTTCATGGATATATCCAGCATTTTAAACGATTTCCAGAATATGCGGTCAATTGGCAGGTAACCGGGACGGTTAACTGGGTCTAGGATTGAAGTTGAGACTGAGTCTAGGAAAGGATACATGATTTGTCGGGCGAGGAACGGGGCTAGGAATATCGGACTGCATTCATTGCAGTTTATTTTCTTTTGGACTTGGCAATTTCAAATTCATGTTGCAGTGCTTACATTGAGTTTGCGTACCGTTCGTGACCGTGTACTCGAGGGTAAGCTGTCATGGCTGTGTTGCGGTACACTTGACCGATTTGTTACCTTCCCGGCAGACAAAGAAAGAAATGGAGTAAGCACGCCATTACCCGTCGATATAGGTCTTGCGCGTCAAAGGATATGGGGCGGCTAGCTTCCGAGCTGCTGTTAGGGCCCCGTAATCAAGGGCATGTGCCCTGTTGCTAGTACACGTCATACGCGGAGGTCATTGTTGCTTTAATGACATCACACGCGGAGGTCATTGTGCAGATATCAATTGACGCGTGTGTAGATGCGTATATTTAGTGTAACAAAGAGTTATTGGTACGCGCATTATTACAGGAGTTATGAATAAAATTCAAAATTTTTGATGGTGGCCATATCGAAATCAATATTCATAATAAGTATTAATGCAGGCTCCAAAAAACCTAAGGCACCTAAGGCAATGCCTGGGTGCCCCTACCATTTGCCTTGGTGCCCTCTAAAAAACTTTGCTATTCTTTAACGTGTAATGCCTTGGTGCCTTTAAAATTGGACAAAAATGCATTGCCCCGCCCTATTCTCCTATTTTGGAGCTTGTTAATGTTTCAAAGAATGTTAGAATTTTATTCTCAAATGTATAAACAATTTATAACAATTGTTGTATGATATAAAATATACAAATGATGTTATTATGGTAACATAAGATCAAAGATCTTGCAAGGTGGCCCCCTTTTGGCGGCCCATATTGGATTTTAAGTAGGTTAAAACTAAATAAAAATATATGGTTTCTGATGGCCAAAGACAATCTCACCATACTTTAATTTACACTGTTCGTAGTTCTTGGATGATATAGTATGTGCAATGTAAATGTTTAAAGGTTCGGAAGGTGGTCATTTTGAAAATGTGAGCATGTTGAAACAAAAATGACAGATTATAATTTTCTATGATAGGGAAAAAGATATTTGTACTTAGTTTACACTTTTGCTGTAACTTATGGTGATAAAACTGAATATGTAATCGACAATTCATAAGTTTTTTTAGTGTTTGAAGGTGGCCATATTGCATTGGAGATATCATGAATTGTATGCTAGGAAGGAAGAAACAAATCTGCCATATGTGGAGTTCTATTAGCAAGGCCAATGTTATCTCATATTCTTTTCTTGATGGTTTGGGATGCTATAACCAAATATATATTTATACATTTATATTACACTAACAGATATATGGGCAATTGTAGGTTTTAAAGGTATCGAAGGGGCGGGGGGGGGGGGGTGGGGTTACACTTGAATTGGAGCATTTACAAAAAAAAATTAACATTTAATATATGGGATTTTAACACACATCTGTGACGTAACCTATTGGTTTTTCGCTCCTTATATTTTGCACGGAATGGGAAGCGAAGAAACACTAACCCCCACCCTTCGTAACTCAGAAAAGCGACTGCTTTCGCCGGAGTTTTACGATTAGTCAGGAGCTGGCTATAAGATATGTGATGCACTTAATTTATGGAGAGGATAACTCAATTGTTTTAGGACTAATATGAACCCCAGGAACAATTGTGCATATGTGCCAAAAAAATTGATATCCGGGGCGAGAAGGCCTGATTTTCGCCAAAATTCAAAATGGCGCCAAAAATTCAATTAAATAGCCTACTAGGATTCTTAACGTCGCTTAGAACAAGCGGCAAATTGGTTTTGTTTATTGAAAAAAATGGTTTATGTAATGTAGAGTAAAAGCAACACACAGACCATTAAAAGGATATTGTAATATTGTTAACATGTTCAAATCAAGATGGCGGCCCAATATGGCTGCCAAACATACTAGAAATCTACAAATTGGCAATATATGCCCAGTTATTTCTGCCATAAATCAACTCCAGCATGTTCCAGTGTATCAATCAATTAATAATAACATATCAATGGCCACATAAAGGTATCTGGGACCTTAATTGTAATAATGCTTCAAATCAAAATGGGCTCGATTAAGTAAAACGCCACAGAAATTGCCATTTAGTTGTGTGTTTTAGGTCTTCTTAGCCTGGGTGACACATTCAGGGCATAATACAAATAATCTCTGTTCCCTCCATGGTGGCCATTATACCGCTATCATCTAGAAAATACCGTATAACTAACTACATAAGTCATATATCATTCGTAACAGTTGGGGTTATCCTTAGGAACAACATGGGATATATGTGCCAAAATGGGTGACGAAATTCCGGATTTTCGCAAATAAAAATGGTGGCAAAAAAAAAACAAGTATAAAGCCTATGTAAAATCTTAAACACTGATTTTTTTCAATACAATGAATGTTCAGGATTTAAAGCAACACAGCTCATTTAAAAAAGGTAGTTCAATATGGTAACATTTTCAAATCCAAGCTGGTGGCGAAATGGCTGCCAAAACTTGAAAATCTACAAAATTAGCCAATGTATTGGATCGTATTCACCATATATCATTATCAAATCCATTGTGTCAAACAGTAAAGTAACTAGACAATGACCACATAAAAACCTTATATCGGACATTTATATTTATAACAAGCGTTCAAATTCAAAAAATGCGTCCGATATGGATATACTGAAAGGTGAAAAACGTAGAAATTGGCATTACACCGCTATCATCTATAACCGTACCATATATATTACAACCGTGGGGTTATCCTTTTATGCGATTACGTACATAGCCAAGCCCTTATATCTTCAATTGTTCCAGGGTACATGTATATGACCCAAGGAAGCAAACTAGGAAGTGTGACAAAAATTCTATCATGGGTTTAAAAAGCCTGATTGTGTCAAATTCAGTGTTCCCGACAAAAATGAGTCAGGTATAGCAGGCAGTGTTATAATTATAACAGAACCAGCAGAACAGCGACATCCCACGGACACAGTGTTCATAACGTAACTGAGTTCAGGTATCAATTCAGGGTATTTACAACAATCACCTGCCTGGCATCTGCCAATAGCTGTGCAACACTTGATCATATAGCAATCCTGCAAGGACACATATTCTTGCGAGCACATTGCCACATGGTAGGGATCTGGCAGGCTTTGTATTTTTAGAATCATAATCTCAAGGACTAGCAATAAATTGCCTCTCTTTCTTTCAAAACATATGACAGGGAATTCATAATACGGATGGTATGTAAATGGGGCTGGACTCACAGGACTGATGGTTAGTAGCCGGTGCAGGATTTTCCTATCATTTATTGAGGTACAATCTCTAAAAGTTCACCTTGAGAGTCCCTTCCTTATAAATGCAGCAAAACGCAGGCACAAATGTCTTCAGGTCTGTGGATAGTTTGAAGTACTTGATCAAGAGTATATCCCCATCTGCTGTACTGTGCTTTCGTGTGCTGTGGACTGGCAACATTCTTATCAGAGATAGATTTGTTTTAGTTTGTGGACAGCGTTCAGGGCTGCAAGTTAGTGACTATCATGGTAGTTGAGTCATACACCGCAGCATAAGGAGTGCGGGAAGACACTTTTTAAGCTCATCTCCTAGCGGAATGAAGATACCGTGTTAGTGATAATATTGATCTTCATCCTGAGTTGCAAAAAAAAAAACAAAAAAAAAAAAAAAAAAAAAACGGGGCTCTTTGGCCAAGAATCTTTCCATTAGTATTACATGTATAACAAAACACACAGACAATCCGCGTCTCCGATATTATAAGCGTTTGTGGATGTGGTTCTGAACGTTTTGACTTATGTCTGCATATGGGAGTAATTATCATCCTGTCATCACCTTTCTCCACCATGCAGTTAAGCGAAGGAAATGGAAAAGTTTACCCCAGGTGATATCCTCCATGCTGTTGTGTATATTCCAAGGTATTGAGAAGTTTGTTGCCCTCGGTAATGGAAGGAGCCAATCACATTAAAGCTCTCATGCTTATTGGGTTTATAGATGCCAATGGGAAAAACCCGTTGAGGAGCTATTCCAGCACAAGATCACCAATTCGCATTATTCTTGGTTAACGATAATGGTTACTTGAGCTTGAGCGGTTGTAACCACTAATCGATAGATGAGGACCAGAAAACCTCCACACCAAAACCACACAAGACATTCCACAGACATTTCTTGAATTTATATGGTCAACAAAGGGACACATTGTTTTGGTGCGATCCCATGTTATTTTTGATCGACATAGGACAGCATCAAAGAATGAAGAAAGAGGAAGAGAAGAACAAGAAAACCAAAAACAAAATGTTTGTCTGATGTGATAGGCACCAAACGAATGCCCCTGTGGAATTAGAGAACCTGTTGTCATATTCATCAGCAAAACCGCTTTCAGGCATCTACATTCTATGTTGAGTAGCTCGGAAACCAAAACCAAGCAAAAAAACCTTATACATTGGTATACGTTTAGGCCATTGTTAAAGACCTACATCCGTGATGCTATCATCAGGTTGAAAGATGTCTCGTGTTGTCTCTTATACCACACAAAGTTAATGGAAAAAATCTTGGCCTCAAGAGCTCGGTGGTTCGAACACTGAGCCTGGGCGAAAAGATCGGTATAGTATGACCGCTGTACCGTATCAGCATGGAGCGGCCCGGGGGGGGGGGGGGGGGGGTTCTTGGATTGGAGGTACACATGCTGTTCCAAAAAGAGGATAGCTGCAACTGTCGGGCTACGGCTAGGCGGTTAGCAAATATACAATCAAGTCAGTCCCGCTAGGGTAGGGGTGGTATCAAATCAGTTGTGATTGTGACTGGTCAATGATACAAATAGGAAATTAAACCTATTTAAAAAAAATATCAGCAAAAATAACCCCAAATGTGTATTTTTTCTTGCAGTTAAGCACACGGTGTCATTTTTCGGTATATTAGATATTTTAAAGGTATATCTTTATTCACGTATTAGAACAGGTCCCGCAAGGGGTTTAGGTCACTGCAAATTTGTCCCGTTAGGGGTTTTATATTTTCCTGAAAATCGCCAAAATGGGTCCCGTTAGGGGTTATATTATTCCACTGCAAATTGGTCCCGTTAGGTGTCACCTTCAGAACCCCTGGAAACGAGCATGGGTACCAACAAACCCTGAGACCCCCCCCCCGGGGGGGGGGGCGGGGAGGAGCAAGCTTATGCGACTACAAAAACTTGCAACCCTAAACGCTACCTACAAACAAGAAAATTCTTCTCTGATCAAGAACTTTGACATCGTGACCCACGGTAATAGAAAATAACCAAATAAATGGCGGAAAACACTCTTGTCAAGTGCCCAACCAGCAACAGACCTGAAGACGTTTGATGACGATGACCACAAGTTGAATTTGAGGAGAACAGCTTTCAATCTCAACGTAATAAGAACACATACTGACCAACAGAACTGTCCAAGGACAATTAAGAGTGATCCATAATATAATTACTATCTTATGGTGAAAGCAGGGGCAATGATAGTCCATGAGATTTGATCTCAAAACCCGAAGACCTGCAAGACCCCTGCACGTGGCAAACATTCTCGCAAGAATGGTGTCCTTGCTGCACGATGGCTATGATCAAGTGTGACAAGTACCACAAATGTAAGGAACCGAATCGGTTATATTAGGAGCACTGCCCCTGATACTGGATCGGTTTGAACAAGTCTGACCCTACACCACCCCCTGACTAAGTTAATGTTACACTGGAATTACAAGTTGAACACTGAATTTGGCAAAACCATCAGCTCTTGCCTGTGAAGATAGAATTTGTGGCACACATTCTAGTTTGTTCCTTGGATTCATATTAGACTAGAAAGATAGAGAAGAGGGCCTGGCTAAGACACGTACTGTACGCACATAAGGATAACCCCAATGTTATGAATGATATTGGCTTATTTAGTTAGTGTACGGCAATTTAGGATGATAGTGAGGTACTATATTAATGGCAATTTCATTGTTTCACTTTTCAGTAGCCTAAATTGAACGCCATTTGAATTTTAAGTATTTTACAAATTTAACGTCAGATATAATTTTTGTGGTCATTGAGATATTATAATTACTTGATTGATACGCTGGGACATGCTGTTGGATTTGATTTATGGCAAATAAGAGTCCAATATATTGCCAAATTGTAGATTTTAAATGTTTTCGCGGCCATTTTGGCTGCCATCTGGATGGGAAAAATATGTTTAACAAATAAAAAATACAATTTTGAAATGCATCTCTGTATTGCCTTGATGTACTATCACCATTGTATGACAAAAACACCCATTGATTCGCGTGTTCTGTGGACCTTAAGAATCTGTAGGCGATTGTTATTGATTTTGGCGGCCATTTGAATTGGCGAAAATCAGGCCTATTTCGCCCCGGATATAAATTTTGGCACATATCACAAGTTATTCCAAGGGTTCATATTAGTCTAAAACCGTTGATTATCCTCTCCTAAATTAGGTGCATACATTATCTTAGCTAGCTCCTTACTAAATGGCGTGTTAGGGACACACCATTTCTCCATTGCGCAAAACCAATGCAGGAAAACAATACAAAGTGAGGTATTACAAGATGGCACAATTAGAAATATGATTTGCGTTGATAAAATCACAGAAAATAACGATATTCATACTCATACACGAGTTAATTTTTGGTCGTCCTTTGTAGTTTGTGTTTGTGTGTTAATTTTTTGGTCGCATTTTGTCATGGTACTTCCGCATTATCGCTTGCCAAGTTTTCTTCATTTTCGTGGAAGTCGCCTTTTTGAAATGACCGCCCTTAACGAACGAATATCGTCCATGTTCAAGGGCCCCAACGCGGCTCAGAGACCTTCCCAAGTACCTTTTCGC
Source organism: Ophioderma brevispina (assembly GCA_023653785.1). NCBI lineage: Eukaryota > Metazoa > Echinodermata > Ophiuroidea > Amphilepidida > Ophiodermatidae > Ophioderma > Ophioderma brevispina. The sequence continues at coordinate 17,302 of JAMKCH010016054.1, forward strand.
CTATAAATTCGTTTTTTTTCGTGTGCCACCGGAACCTCTCATAGCAATAACCCGTAATCATACTTCCGCACACAACAAACGCCCCTTGGGGTACATTATCGAGAGCTGCGCTTAAGTCTAGCGGTCTCAATTTCTAACGTATAGTATTGAACGACAAGAAATTATTTCAACTAGAGTGCTAGGCGCCTTCTTTGTGTCAACCAGTATTTTGCAATATTTCTTACATCATCTCAGAATTTCTTGAAACCAGCCAGAAGCTATAGTCATCAACTTAGGCATTTAGAGCGCGATGAGCAAACGAATTGAGTGGAGGCCCCTAATGTCCGCCATGGGCATGATTAAACAACGCGCGTAACATGAGAACTATTTACATGATGATAAGTCCCAACAGGGTATTAGAACTCTGTGTTTACAAATTCCCACTCGTACTTTCGTAATACTTTCATCATTCACACCGATGGTTTTCCCCTACTTCTAAAGATAATTTCTAGTAATTACAAGTTTCAGTGGTATCTCCGCATTTTTAAGATTTACCAAGAATATGCGGTAACTTGGGACGGTAACCGGGACGGTAACTGAGTTTAGGATTGAAGTGAGACATGAGTCTAGGCAAGGATACATGATTTTGTCGGCGAGGAATCGGGCTAGGAATATCGGACTTGCTCATTGCATGTTTATTTTTCTTTTGGACTTGGCAAGTGTTCAAATTCATGTGCAGTGCTTACCATTGAGTTTGTGTACCGTTCGTGACGTGTACTCGAGGGTATAGATTTCATGGCTGTTTTGAATCACTTGACTCGATGTTACCTTCCGGCGACAAAGAAGAAATGGAGTCAGCACGCCATTCCCAGTCGATAATAGGGTTTGCGCGCAAAGGATTAAATGGGGGCTAGCTTCCTAGCTGGCTGTTAGGGCCCGTATCAAGTGCCAATTTTGCCCTTGTCTGCTAGTACACGTCATACGCGGAGGTCCTTGTTTTGAGGCGTATGACCTCAACCGCGGAGGTCATTGTGGAGATATCACTACCTGCGTCGTAGATGCGTATATTTATTAACAACAGATGATTGGTACGCGCTTAACAGGAGTTCTGAATAAATTTCAAATATTTTGAGGGTGGCCATTATCGAAATCATAATGTCATAATCGTATGAATGGCAGCTCCAAAATAACGCTAAGGCAACCTAACTTTGCCTTGGGTGCCCCTGACCATTTGCCCTTGGTGCCCTAAAAAACTTTGCTATTCTTTCACATGTAATTGCCTTGGTGCCCTTGTTAAAATTGGACAAAAAAGCATTGCCCCCTCCCTAATTCTTATTTTGGAGCTTGTAATCGTTCAAGAGAATTTTATCCATAATTTAATAAACTTTGATAACAATTGTTGTATATATAAAATTACAAATGATGTTATTATGGTAACTTATAATATCAAAGATCTTGCAAGGTGGATTGGGCTGGCCTCTTGGATTTTAAGTGTTACCTAAATAAAAATATATGAGTTTCTGATGGCCAAAGACTCTCTCAGCATACTTTAATTTACACTTGTTTAGTAGTGTTCTTGGATGATTAGTATGTGCAATTTAAATATTTTAAAGGTTTCGGAAGGTGGTCATTTTGAAATGTGAGCATGTTTGAAACAAAAATGGAGCAGATATAATTTCTATTATAGGGAAAGACATATGTTTGTACTTATTACACTTTTGCTGTAACTTTATGGTGATAAACACTGAATATGTCACTGACTAATTCATACGTTTTTAGTTGTTTTGAAGGTTGCAATATTGCAATTGGCGGCTATCATGAATTGTATGCTAGGAAAACAAATCTGCCTATGTGGCTTTCTATTAGCCAGCCATGTTATCTTCATATTCGTTTCTTTGATGGTTTTGGATGCTTTAACCCATATATATTTATCATTTTATTACACTAACAATCTAGGCACTTTTTAGGTTTTAAAGGTCTCAAAGGGGGGGGGGGGTTACCCTTGAATGGAGCATGTTAACAAAAAAATAACATTAATATATGGATTTTTAAAACACACATCTGTGACGTCACCCTATGTTTTTTCGCTCCATTATTTTGTACGATGGAGCGCAGTAACACTACCCCACCCATTCGTAACTCGAAAACGACTGCGTTCGGCCGAGTGTTTACGAATTAGTCTAAGAGCTGGCTAGATATGTATGCACTCAATTAGGAGCGGATAACTCAAATTGTTTTAGACTAATTGAAACCCAGGAACAACTTTTGATATGTGGCCAAAAATTGATACCAGGGGCGAAAGGCCTGTTTTCGCCAAATTCAATTGCCGCCAAAAATCAATTAAATACCTACTAGGATTCTTACCCGTCTGCTAGACAGCGGCATATTGTGTTTTGTTAATAAAATTGTATGTTTAAAGATAAAGCACCCAGAACCATTAAAAATATGTTAATATTGTTTAACATGTTTCATCAAATCCACGGATGGCGGCCCATATGGCTGCCAAAAACCTTTAAAATCTACACAATTGGCAATATTTACCCGTATTTGCCATAAATCAAATCCGCATGCCAGTGTATCATCATAATTAATAACATATCATGGCCACATAAAGGTTCTGACCTTTATTTGTAATCATGGCTTCAAATTCAAAATGGTGCTCGATTAAAGTAAAACGCCACAAAATTGCCATTATTTTGTTTTTTCTATTTCTTCTTTAAGCTGGGACACTCAGGTGGATAATACCAATAATCCTCTGTTCTCCATGTGGCCCATTATACCACTAACATCTAGAAATTACCGTATAACTAACTACTAATTCAGTATCATTTATAACGTTGGGGTTATCCTTAGGAACAACATGGGAATATGTGCCAAAATTGTGACGAAATTCCTGATTTTCGGCAAATTCAAAAATGGTGGCAAAACAATTATAATAGCCTATTTAAAATTCTTAACAATGATTTTTTTTCAATACAATCGAATGTTCAGATAACAGCAACACACACAGCTCATTAAAAAAAAGGTAGTTCAATCTGGTACACCTTTTTTCATTTCATAAGATGGTTGGCCGAAATGCTGCAAACCTGAATCTACAAATTAGCAATGTATTGGATCGTATTCACTATAATTTCAATCCATTGTGTCAAACAAGTACCCTAGCTCAATGACCACTTAAACTTATATCGGACATTTCATATTTATAACAATGCTCAAATTCAACTGGCGTCAGATATGGATACTGAAAGGTGAAAAACTAGAAATTGGCCAATTAACACCGCTCTCATCTATTAACGTAATATATACTTTCAACGTTTGGGTTATCCTTTTATGCGATACGTGACAAGCCAAGGCCCTACTTATTATCTCAATGTTCCAAGGGTTAATATGAGCCCCAAGGAACAACCTAGGAAGTGTGGCAACAAAAAAAAAAACTCTATCATGGGGTAAAAGCCTGCTTTTTGTCAAATTCAGTGTTCCTAACTGAGTCCAGGTATATCCATCAGGTAGTGTTCATAATTATACAGAGTCCAGGATCAGGCAGTGTCATAACGTAACTGAGTCCAGGTAATATTCCGGGTTTTACCACAAATCACTGCCTTGCATCTGCAATACTTGCAATACTTTTGATCATATAGCAATCCTGCAAGGACACACATCTTGTGGCGAGCACATTGGCACATGTGGTAGGGATCCTGGCAGGCCTTTGTATTTTTGAGATCATAATCTTCAAGGACTAGCAATTTAATTGCCTCTTCTTTCAAACCATATGACCGGGATTCATAATTACGGATGTTATTAAATGGGGCTTGGACTCACAGTTACGATGGTAAGTAGCCGTTACAGGAATTGTTTCCTAACATTATTGGTACAATCTCCTCAAGTTCACCTTGAGGTCCATTCGTTATAAATGCAGAAAAAACGCAGGTCGACAAATGTTTTCAGGTCTGTGGATAGTTTGAAGTACTTGATCAAGAGTATATCCGCCATCTGTACTGTGCTTTCGTGTGCTGTGGACTGTCACCATTCTTGATCCGATAATGATTGTGTTTCGTTTTTTGGACAGCGTTCAGGGCTGCAAGTTAGTGACTATCATGGTAAGTTGGTCTACCCATACCACCCCTGCAGCATATGGAGTGCGGGAAGACACTTTTGTAAGCTCATCTCCTAGCGGAATGAAGATACCGTGTAGTGATAATATTGATCTTTTCACCTCCTGAGTTGGCAAAAAAAAAAAAAAAAAAAAAACGAAGGGCTCTTTGAGGCCATGATCTTTTCCAATTAGTATACATAGTATAACAAACACACAGACACCGCGTCTCCTTAATAAGCGTTGTGGAATTTAGGTTTCTGAACGTGGACTTTATGTCTTGCAATGGGAATAATATCATCCAGGTCATCAGCTTTCTCCACCATGCAGTTAAGCGAAGGGAATGGAAAAGTACAACCCCCAGGTGAATACCTTCCATGCCTGTTGTGATATTCCAAGTATAGAAGTTTGGTTGCCTCGGTAAATTGGAAGTGAGCCACTCATTAAAGCTCTCATGAGTATTGTGTATGATGCCCATGGAAAACCGTTTGAGTAGCTACTCCAGCACAAGATCACCATTCTGCATTCTCTTGGTTACGATAATGGTTACTTTAAAGCTTGTTTGAGGTTGTAACCACTATCGATAAATGAGGACCAGAAACCTCCACACAACCACAGACATTCCACGACATTTTCTTGAACCCTATTATGGTCAATCAAGCTGGTACACAATTGTGGTGGCGATCCATGTTATTTTGAATACTACATAGGGCAGCCTCAAGAATGAAGAAATAGGAGAACAAGGAAACCAAACAAAATGTTTTTTTTCTTGATGTGATATCACCAAACAAAATGCCCCAGTGGGATTAGAGAACCTGTTTTCATCATTCATCACGCAAACCGGCTTCAGGCATTCTAATTTGAGTAGCTCGGAACATAACCAAAGCAAAAACCTCTATACTTGGTATAACGTTTTAGGTCACTGTTAAAGACCACATCCTTAAGACTATCATCAGGTGACCAGATGTCTCTGTGTGTCCTCTTATATCCCAACAACCCGTTTAATTTGGAAAAATCTTGGCCTCAAGAGCGCTGGGCTTGTTCGCAACACATGACCTGGGCGAAAGATCGGTATGACCGCTGTACCGTATCCGCAGGGCGCGGGCCCGGGGGGGGGGGCGGGGGGGTGGTTGTTTCTTGGATTTGGTCAGGTTACCCATGCCTTCGTTCCAAAAAAGAGGGACTAGCTGCAATGCGGGGACTACCGCTTAGGGTATCAAATTTACAATCACAATTCTAGTCCCGCTAGGGGTACAATCAGTTGTGAGTGTGACGGGTTCAATGATACAAATAGGAAAATTAACCTGAACATATTCAGCAAAATATCCCGCAAATGTTGTAATTTTTTCTTGGCGTAGCACACTAGTGTCATTTTTCTTGTATATTAGATATTTTAAAGGTATAGCTTTTATTCACGTATTTAGAACTGGCCCCGCAGGGGTTTAATTTTTTTTTTTCACCTGCAAATTGGTCCCGTTAAGAGTAATATTTTCCTGAAAACTCGCCCAAACTGGTCCGTTAGGGGTAATATTTTCATTTTCACTGAAAATTGTCCCGTTATGGTCACCTTCAGAACCCCTTGAACGAGCATGGGTACCCAACAAACCCCTGAGACCCCCCCCCCCGGGGGGGGGGGGCCGGGAGACAAGCTATAGCGACTACCAAAATTGCACCCTAAACGCTACCTAAACCAACAAGAAAATTCTTTCTCTGTCAAGAACTTTGACATCGTGACCCAGTTAACAGAAAGAACAATACATGGCGGAAACACTCTTGGTCAAAGTGCCCCAAACCATCCACAGACCTGAAAGACGTTTGATGACCTGATTACCATAAGTTGAACTTTGAGAGAACAGGCTTCAATCTCAACGTATATCAGAAAACATTACTACCAACAGCCACTTCCAAGGCCATTAAGAGATGCATCCCTAATATTAATTCTAGTCCTTATGGTTTGAAAGCATGAGCAATTTGCTAGTCCCTGATATTGTGCTCCAAAACCCCGAAGACCCTGCAAGACCCCTGCACACGTGGCAAACATTCTCGCAAGAATGTGTGTCCTTAATGCAGGATGGCTATGATCCAGTGTGACAAGTACTACAAATGTAAGACCTGGACTCGGTTATATTAGGAGCACTGCCTGAATACCTTGATCGGTTATGAACACTGTCTGATACAAACCCTGACTAAGTTATGTAACACTGAAGTTACAGTGAACACTGAATTTGGCAAGCAATAATGCTTGTGCCTGTGATAGAATTTGTGGCACACTTCTCGTTGTTCCTTGGATTCATATAGCCTAGAAAAGAGAGAAGAGGGCCTGGCAAGACAACGTTTACTGTACGCCAATGAGGAAACCCCAACGGTATGAATGATATATGGCGTATTTAGTTAGTTGTACGACAATTTCTAGATGATAGCTGGTACTATACCCCCTAGAATGGCAATTTCTATTTGTTTCACTTTTAGTAGCCGGAATTGAACGCCATTTTGAATTTTAAGTTATTTGTACATATATAAACTGTCAGATATAATTTTATGTGGTCATTGAGATATTATAATTAATGATTGATATCGCTGGACATGTTGGATTTGATTTATGGCAAATAAGAGTCAATATAATGCCAATTCTGTAGATTTCAAATGTTTCGCGGACATTTGTGGCTGCCACTGGATTTGAAATATGTTAACAATATTAAAATACAATTTTTAAATGTCCTCATGTATTGCTTTTATCTTAATATACATTGTATTGACCAAAAACACAATTATTCGCTTGTTCTAAGTGACCTTAAGGAATCCTTGTAGGCTATTTAATTGATTTTTTTGGCGGACATTTTGAATTTGGCGAAAATAGGCCTTTTCGCCCCGGCTATCATTTTGGCACCTATCACAAGTTGTTGCCCTAGGGTCAATTAGTATAAAAAATTGAGTTATCCTCTCCTAAATAATGTGCATACATATCTTAGCTAGCTCCTTACTAAAGGGGCGTGTTATTGGATACATTCGCTTCATTCGCGCAAAACAATGCCAGGGAAAACATAAAAGAAAGGGTAGTACAATATGGCACAATTAGAAAAAATAGTTTGCGTTTGATAAAAAAATCACATGAAAATAACGATATCATACTCCGTATTACAACGAGTTAATTTTTGGTTCGTTCCTTTTAGTTTGTGTGTTGTGTTAATTTTTTCTAGTGTAATTATGAATCTCCACAAGAATTCCGTACTTTTTATTCTTTTTGTATGAATGGGAGTATTCAATAACATTTTCAACATATACAACTTCTTTGTGTTGAGAGTAATTTTTAAAATTTGATTATTTGAATCTTATATTTCATGCATGGTTGATCTACTTTATTCATTTATTCCTTCAAACTTTTGTTTATCGTGTATAGCCTAGAATATTTTTGTTAGTATTGTTTTTTTAATTGTCACACCAATGGGAAAATGTGGTCCAGTGGATTCAGAGTTCGGGCCAGCACGCCAAAGGTTGTGGGTTCGAGCCCCGCTGGGTCCAATGGTGTTTCGTCCTTGGTAAGGGCGCTTTACCTCCAATTTAATCCTCTTACCCAGGTGTAGAATGGGGTACCGTATTAGTGCAATGCTGGGAGGTACAGATCGGCTGTAGTTGAGGTGTGGCGATCCCACTACAGCAACATTATATGGAGGAGTCGGGCCCAATCGCTTCGAAAGAGCGATGGGCACCCGTTCTGTTACACAGGTTCGTTCCCCTTCCTTTACCTTTAACCTTTTTTTATATGCATGATTTCAGTTTGTTAAATTGCAATATGGCGGACGTAAAATTCATGTTGTCATTTTAAAAAGACGTAGGACATTTCTAGGAAGCAGCGCCCCATTTTTTGAACCCTGAATTTTTGCATTATGTGAAATGGCCTATAAACATATTCGATCACACATGAAGTTAATAATTAAGCTGAATACCCCGTCTTTAGGTAATAAGATGATTATTCAGCATGCTTTTCTATAGAGCCAATTAAAGGTGAAACGAGAGATTACACATAGGTGTTCCTTAAAAAATCGACAGTACTGATTTTTGCCCTGATGTAAGGCTTTCCATCAAAAATATCCCCATCTAAAAGGATTACGCTGAGAAATGTTTCTTTGGTACAAAAATTGTGAAATTTCTAATTTCGTATAGGAGCAAATACAAAATTCATCCTATGTTTTACATTGAAATATAAGCAAATCAAAATCCTCTTTTCTCTTTTAAGCCATTTCTGTAGCGAAATGCAAGGTAAGATATCTATTGAGTATCTAATATTATATGAAATTACTATTATGATACAATATTTGGGTACCTCAAAATCTCTCGTTGCACCTTTAAGTCAATAAGGCTATGCGCTACACAGGTTTTTCATGTTGTACATGTAACATTTTTTTTATTTTGGTTTTAGGGTTAGAGTGTTTGTGAGTGCATGTCATAAATAAAAAAAATGTCTCCTGTAAAATTTTAAAGGGGGTACGTATGAAACTCTTTCCCGCGACATTTTTAGTCGGCCACGATTAAATAAATTGAAAAAAACTTTCCTTAAAAAACCAATGCGGTAAAATGCGATTTGAAAACCTGTATGCGAGCGTAAAGCCGACATATTTATGGCCTAATATAGGAAAAAACGAGACCACGCACCTTCACACAATACCAGTTCCTATTAATCCTTGGCATATCCAAGGAGAAAAATACACAATTACCGATGAAATCTTGTCCCCATATAGAGCCATTAGTCGATCAATATATTCCCGAATTATAATTCTGCCATCGGCATTTACTGGATATCTGGGTTATGGATACAGCCTATTTACAGATTCTCATCCTTCGGTAAATCCATAACTCCCTCAGACTCAGATTTTGGATTCATATCCACATTCAGGTTTATTTCATTTTGAACAACGAAATCATGATCATAATACAATAAAATATATTACAAGGGCATCAAGTTGCAAGTGCATTTGGCTTGTAATTCCAAGATACGGTTTCATATCCACTTTGTAAAGCAATTCACTACATACACACACAGGTGTCTGCTTGACCCTATACAGGCCGTGGTAAATAGTTAAGTACATTCGTTTTTAATGACACATCTTGCTCTCGTTTACACCATTTAGCCGGTAATTTCCATCATAGCAGTATCTACTCTATATTATCAACAGGGTTATGAAGTCAATGACGAGTAATCAAATATAAATGTACATATATATCCACTCTGTAGCAAACTGTGACAACAACATCAACTACGCACCTATATACCAATGAAATCTGCAGTACGAAATGCTGATGCAGGTACTTGAAAATGCGATCAATATTGAACATAATCTTCATCATTATACAAATCACAGAATGTTTTGTCCAGTACTGCGTTTTAAAGACTCTTTATTCACACCATTCCTACCAACCTTTGAACACATTATCCGGCTTCAATCGGTAATTGATTATCTTGTGAATGAGCAACTATCTTCAAAAACACTCCATTCGTGCAAAATAATGTAGCGAAAAAGCAATAGGGTGACGTCCCAGATGTGTGTTAAGTCGGATAATAACTCATAACTCTCGCATTCGTGGCTGAAGAATCCTGGGGCGTAGCCCCTCAGCTTCTCAGCCACGAACGAGAGTAACTACCCTCGGCATTATCCTTTACTTAATGGTCAAAGGTATAGAGGCCATTCCTATACTCTAACGAAGAAGGACAGAAGGACACCAACTACCCACTCCTCAAAGAGCTCCAGTGAGCATGTTGTTTCTAAACTTATGCTTTCTGGATATTCTGGACAAGTGCCATCATACTTGTCCGAATACCTCCTCTCTTTGTATATTCCTGGAAGGCCAGTCTTGCGTCTGGAATATGACAAGACGATCCTCCCTGTTTCCTCGTACAAAAGGTTCAGTGGGTGACAGGCTGTTAGTAATGCAGCCCCTAACCTATGGAACCCTTTGCCAATCTCCGTTTGCCACTCCGAGTCCATCGTTACTTTTAAGAAAACAGTGAAATCTATTTCCAAAGAGTTGAGCATGTCCTTAAACGGCGTATATTTCCATGTATTTTTTTTAATTGATTGTGCTACTTCTTCTTCGTATCGTGTCCAAACACATTTGTTCTCAAATGATCCAGCCAGAGAGGGGTACAAGTCTGGGCTTAACTGAATTCCGCAAGGTCCTTTTTAGTGCATTGTTGCTCCAGCAGTGGGCAGACCAAGAGGTGGTTCCATTGTCTGTGTGCTGTTCCACAACCACAGGTAGTATCCTGATCTGCTTCCAGATAGCCCACCTCTGCAAGGAAAACCTTTAGCACGGCCAGTTGGGTTCTCAATCTATTGAGGCATCGCCATTCAGCCCATGAGGAGTCAGCTCCAGGTGGGAGATGCTCACCCAGGTTCAATTCCGATAGATGTTAATTGGTTGATTGCAAGTCCTTTCTTTCCACAAGGATACTCTCTTTACATCCTTAGAGGAATGTATCAAGAGGTTGGACTTGCTTAAGAAGGGAAAGAAACTCTCTCGAGATTTAAGGCGGTGGCAGCAGGTATCTGTCCAGACGTAGGGTGCTTCACATTGGATACTTGGCAGCACGCTCTTGCATGCTCGCTACTCTTCGACGGATGTACTGGTTGAGCACTTCCTGCTAGGATGTACAAGTTTTCCTTTGGTGTTGGAACGGAGGCATCCTGTGATAAGGCCGGCAGGAGGCTTTAACGCTGGATCAAGCATCTTCTTGTTGGGTTGATCTTTCCCATACAGGGCAGGCATACTCTGCACATGAGTAACACAGGGCAAGTGCCGTCGATCTTAGGGTAAGTGGGCGAGCACCCCATCTGGTGCAGTGAGTTTGTCGATGTTATTGCGTGAATCATACTCTTACTCTTCGGTGCTACTGTATACTATAGATTAGATGATATTTGTTTTAATACCTCAAGCTTCATTACTCTTAAAATGTATCTATTATTGTCGTTTATATATATAGGTCCAAACAGAGAATTCCTGTTTTATTTGTAACGCTTTTAAACTTAATTAATCAGGCACTCTATACAATGATGTTTTGTATTGTAGTGTATATCACATCTGTCGATGATATAACTAAATATACAACCGGTATGGCAAACTTTTAAAAAATCTTTATACGCGGCAATAAGACTCCATCTTGAAATTGGGATGCATGCCTAACGAAGCAATAATTATTATCAGAAATTGGACTTTCTAATTGTCAAAGACTATAGCTCGAATATAATTACAATTTGTATTATACTTTCTGGATGATGTCACTAAAACTTAAAAGTTTAAAAGATTTGTTAAAAGGTATGGCCCATATTGGCCATCCATCTTAATGTTTAGTCTTTTTTGGAATAACGAAATTACCAGATAATAGTTCATACAAGGCATGGCAGGATAGAACAGACATATCAACTTCAATTTGCAACATTTTTGCAGGCAAACTGGCCTGAAATACCCTGCTGCGCGGCCATTTTGAAATTTAAGAGGGTTGCCATAACCAAGTGACCCAATGTTGCTATCAAAATACTTATTAAATTTCAGACCATGGGAACTTGATAATAAACACTGGAATCGTCGGCGTGCTCTATTAGTCTCAAAAACCGGGATATGGGCAAAAGCAACTTTATTTGGCGGCCATTTTTAAATTTAATATGACCGCCAAACCCAAATGATCTGATGTTGTTACCATGATCTTATTTTATTCCTTGACCCTAAAACGGGTATAGACCGCCAGAATAATGCTTCTACTAGTCCCAGAGACTGAGATATGAGCAAAACACTGGCGGCCATTTTGATTCTAAAATGGCGCGCCATAGAGGAATTTTAAAAATGTCAACATTGATTTTCTTATTTGGTGAACCATAAGCTTTCAGAAAATGTATAGTTTTCCTAATTCCAGAAAAAAAAGCCAACAAAATTCCATAGGACCTGACACTACAAAAAATTCGCCCACCACGGCGCGAAGTACAATACATAGCAAGTGGCCACTAATCATGTTTACAAACACTTATATTGTGAAAATCGGTTCGTTCCTGTAGGGAACAAGTGGCTCTACACTGGCAAGTACAAATATATGTTTCACGTGAAGAATTAATCTTACAGAACTGTGAATGGACATTCAAAGGAACGAACCCATTCGAGGGACCATGTCGAAATTCACGGCAAAAGGTGCAATTTTTGATCGTCGTTTATTACCCCCTATTTTGACCTTTACTAACTGATTTTTGACTGACTGCGCACGCTTTCTCGGTTTATATGTTTTGTTTGCCATAGTTGGAATATGTTTTTCAACACCAATCTTAAAACGTATTTCATTTGAACGCCTCAGTAAATCCTATTACGTAGGTGAATGATTACAATGAGTCCCCACTACCAGATGAATGAATCCATGCATAATTTTTGATTAACTAACAATGCCTTTTTGTTGGAGCTAAACAGGCCGGCCAGATGTCTGTTTGCTTGTTCCTTTTTTCCCTGCTCCAAGCCTGTGTCCAACGATCCCCACTTTTTTCAGAGTTGGTTGTTACGTTAACAAAACAACAAAATTAACACAGAGGTGTCTCCCAGCGATACTTGTCCAAACGCCAGTGGTCAATTACTCGACAGGCTACAACAATCCAAGTATGCTGATTTCTTCGGGGTATCGGGCAAGTTTACGGTCTGTAAAATCCCTCAGACATCATCGAGAGGTGGGTTTTTTGAGGCTACGAAGATCTCCAGGACGACCACGATGACTACCAGACAAGAATGATCGCCGACTGCTTCGGGTCTGTCTGTGCCGTATAGGACGTGGAAATGCCACTAATAGAAAGACACCTATAGAATCAACGTGTTCCCGACCCACCTGTAAAGCGGAGATTGCTTCAAACGAGCACGAGCCAGACGATGCCCAAATTTCCACGCCTAACCGTTCACCTAGTGTTTTTTCGACGTCGCTCTGGGCTAGGGGAGCACGAAGATTACATCTCGGGCACTGGCGATATGTTGCCTTTATGCACGAGAGCCGCTCATCCTTCACCGTCACGATGGAAGCAAAGGGTTCGTCGATTACGTGGTGAAAACCTCTGAGATGACTGTATTAAGGAATCGACCCCGGTGGCATTAAGGCAGCTCAGTGATGGTATTGGCTGTGTATTTATTATGGAGGAAAAATGTTCCACTGGTGGTGTCCGATGGAAACCTGAAACACCGTCGTGTACCTGAACATTCTAGAAAACCACTGCTGCCACATCAATAATTGTTTATGCAAGCAATTTTCAGCTGCAAGATGACAACGCCGCGCCGCACATTGCCGCTGTATGTGGAGACAATTTCCTAGAGGAGATGGGGTGGAGCGAATACCATGGCCTGCTTGCTCCCCTGATATGAACCCTATCGAGCATCTGGGATGCCTTAGTCCAAGGCATCAATGACTAGGACAATCTTCCACAAACTCTACAGGAGGCTTCTGACCGCTACTGGGACGCTCTCACAATTGACATGTAACTGTGGACAATATGCTGGGACGTCTTGACGCAACTGATTCATGCATGTGTGGCCATACTCGATTTAGTGACTGGTTGAACTTTAAACAGTACTATAACACATTTCGATGCATGCAGCACCCAAGAATGTGTTATCTGTAAAAACTGTGATGTGAAATTTTAACAAAATCCTTAAATCTGCTGTTCAAAACCCCCCTTTTTCCTTTCATTCTAAGGACCGAGTATCAGATAAAGGGTTAATTTGGATAGGGTCAATATGTTTCGAAGAGACTGATCAATCAGATAGTGTGGCGATACCCTAATATCAAAAATGAACTCACCTTAAGAATCATTCTCATAAAAAGTGGTAAAAATATTTTATTCAACAGTGTATATGTTGCTATCATATTAAGTAACAACCTGTTTAGAATATAGTCAAAAAAGGTTGGCATTGATCTTTTATTGCGATCGGACAACCAATATCCCGACCATCATTAACATTCTTACAGGGAGCATGACTGAAAAAGTGACCTGACCTCAGGGTCCCCGGTGCTGCTCGTTTTCACGGTCCATTACTGAGCTCGAAACAAACGGGATCACTCCCCCTAAGTCGTGATCAGTTAGGAGATATGATGATCTTCGTTCAAAATGTTAGCTTTAAGGTCGGAGATGTTCAATTGAGGAAGAAAATGCCGTTTCATCTCACCCATTTTGTAGAGCCCCGAAAGGACTTGTGTTACCGTTGTGCAAACCCTACCCACTTTCTTCCCGCAAGGGGTCAGGCTTAGGTCTGGTTGTTATTGTGTACGGCAGTCCTGTGTTGGTCCGCAAAGTTCCCCCCTGACGACTTTGGCCGGGAAAAAATGTGCAAAAATCATTGTGGCTACGTCTCTCGGTCAGCCGTTTTTTTTAGCCTCGAACCTTTAAAAATTGGCCTTTTGACCCCCAGGAGAGGAAAATTTCCCAAGACTGGGACTTTGCCCCCCCCCCCCCCAGGAGCGTGCGGCCCGATCTAGCTAGCTAGGGTGTGCCGTGTGTGGTGTATCGGGGGGGGGGGGTGCTACATGACATTACACACAGGTATATGGGGATGTACCGCTCCAGCATGGGTCATTGTTTGGTGTGGCTACAGTGCTGGATGAAGTACTAATACCGGTACAATATTTCGGGTTAACACCCTTCAACAGGTAACAACTAAAAACAAGACACCCACAAATTTTAAATGGTGTAAAAAACAACGTGTACAAAAACTGGAGCAATCCACTAATATATATATATATTATATATATATATAATATATATATCTATATATATATATATATATATATATATATAATATATATATATATATATTATCCATAAAATACCTAAAAACCAACTCTTCCCACTTTCCAAATTTTGGGCAAAATCCTCCTGTCAGGCACGCAGTGGGATTTCATCGCGTCCATCCAACGCAGCCGTTACAGGCCGAAAGCGTTCAGCACACCACAACTCTAAGTCTAGCGGCCACTTTCAGGTACATACTAAGGAAGTGGTACGCTCTGGACTTATCTTTCGCTGCCGTGGCCAAGATAGGCCGCCTTCTCCCTGCCGTGGCCCGCTTTTACCGGATGACCAAATAGCGGTCCGCTCTGGACTGGTTCTTTATGAATGAAGTCCGAGCGGACCGCTTCCTTGGTCAGCGGAAAGTTGCCGTGGTCACTTTTTGAAAAAGGTTCGCTCCGTGGCCGGCCACGGTTTGGGATCGGCGGTATTCGCCACAACTTCTGTCGCCCGGGAATGCACCCCTGACTTACTAAAAAAAATGTTGGCCACCTGCCGGTTTCTGCAACCCAACTTATTATAGGGTTTTGAGGGAAAAACATGTCTGAGAACCTGGCGGCCTGCCCGGTTTCTAATCGCAGTCCCATGCCGGTCGGATGTGGTAAAGTGAAAGTGGGTGTGTCGGATGGCTTAAAGTGGCCGAGACCAGAACCTATACTATAGGAGGGCTTATTAGTCTACGTGGTCGGGCCACGAGTGGACTTTGCAATATTAACTAAAAATTAATCCGGAGCGGACCAGTTACACGCTTGTAGCCGCGATTTTCGGTTAAAGATCAAGGAAACCGACCGCTCTGGACTTTGTTTTCACCCTTGACTATGGCGGTTGGATCTAGGGCCAATTTCCCGCTAAGACCGGCAGTGGTCCGCTCTGTACTTAGTCTTTTGCGGCCGCATTCGAATTTCACCGGAAATAGTCCACTTGGAAGAAATTTTGGACGTGAAAGATCCCGTTTCCATCACGTGACCACCCGGTTCCAACACGTGACCATACCTTTGATTCCAAGTATAAAATTATAAAATTCGACTCAGTGTCAGGTAAGTATCAGATGGCCCAGGTTGGGGCATAGGGCTATGGCCGAAGACCAGACCGCGACACCAACCGCTAGGAGTCCTGATTTCCAGTTCGAGTTCCACGCAAGTCTAAGTAAATTTTTGTTCTTTTTCTTTTTCGCATACCCTTTTTGTACGTGGTAACGTCACGTGATACGCACGTGACGCGTGGCACGGATGATTTCGTGGCGGGAACTGCTAGGGTATAAAAGGGCGATCGCCAGTGATCTGTATCAGTCTATAGCAGACACCTGCAATGGACATATCCAAGTTCCCGAGTCGGTCGGTCCGCCACCGAGGAAGAGCTGCCTCGGTTGTATTTGGGAAGAAGCAGGAATTTGAGAGAAAGCCGAACAGAAGGCGAAGAACCGCGGGTGGATATCGGTGAGAGTAGCGGCAGAAATGACAGCCGACCGCGCCAGTGAATGCTGCGCGACATGAAGCGTTCTAGGGCATCACAGCGCGCAGCAGACTCCGGCTCATCAACTTCACTCAGCGGAGCCGGCGCCTCTTCCCCCGAGCTGCTGTTCCGAAGCCAAAGAAGGCCAAATAAACCGGGGAAGGGCCCGGGTAGCATCCAGCTCATCCGGCAAGGCTTATCCTGCTAAGAGCGGAGCAACCTTCGCGTTGTCGTCCCCAGGATAGTCGTGGCCCGTGACATGATGCTAAGCCGTTGATGAAGCTGCGCTTGACGCGGACCCAACGCTGGCACCGAATTTAGCCGCTCTGACATTGATGGAGCCTGTAGGAATCAAAGGATTTTTTAGCTTTATGATCCGCGCAAGCCAGCCCACCACGACAGAAGGGTGCCGAGTTCAATAGACTGGGCAGAAAATGACCCGAATCGAGGACCGGTTGACCTGCTGGACCCTTTTCTAAAACGGACGATCTCCGATGGACGCCACATTTGACCCCCGTTGACGACACGACGTGTTCCGCGGTACAACTGCCGAGTGTACCGAACCTTTGACGCCGCCCAACAACGTCCCCTGGAACTATTTTGCGGAGTGTTCTCTCTTAATCTCTTCTAGGAGATCGCCGACAAACATCCGGTTGAGAGAGAAGAGGGTGAGAAAGAGAACATCGGCCGCCGAATGATTACAACAAGTAACCAGGAGGCGGCGTTGACAAAGCTGATCAGTTACTGTCATACAACTCCTGTCTGGAGAAAGAGTCAGCACTGGTGGAAGCATGTGCTTTACTTCTTGGTCGAAATCAGCCGGGTCGATGTCTGGTTTTGTTACAATCGTGTCCACAATGCGTCGGTACACCCGGCTGCTGAATAGAATTGTTTCGCCATTCCAGGTTTATCCTCAAACTGGCCGAGGAGCTATTGCGTTTCCTCAGCCGGCGGCCAGGTCCCCCAGCGCCTGTAGTAGGCACATACATGCCTCAACCAATAGGGCCCGGCCATGAGCGGGTTGAATTGATGAGGAAGAGGCATCCGGCACCTGTCGGAGATGCCATACCACTCGGGAGAACGACCCTGCTTCAGGAAGGTTGAAGCGGACTAAGTTCGGGTGCAAAACTGTGCGGGTGGCATCTCTGTCCGGGTGGAGTGCTTTTCCGTCTACCATCGCTTCCACCCTCTTTTGTGCATGCTTTTTGCAGCCTTGATTGAGCGAACGAACACCTCGCGTCCAAAACAAGCTTGCATGTTTGGCGCAAGCATTTTTGACGAATGACTGACGCCTAAGGGAAGTTTGTGCCGAATGCTAGGCAACCTGCCTTCCTAACTTTGTCCGCTGACTTCCTCGAACATACATTGAACGTCCGCAGTGTGTTTGCCAGAAAAACCAGTCACCGCGGTAGTTTCCAACATTGACCTCGGCCGACGCATAAGTGTTGTGCCGAGCGATTAGTGCACAACTGAACTAATGACTTTTACATTTAAGATCCCTTAATTTTACACAAGATGTTGTACCTAGTTTAAGAGATCACCATCCTTTTATTTGGCTTGACCGGACACTTTTACCTTTCATCAGCTGATCTGCCCTAGCCCTTCGGCCGGCCGGCTGTCTTAAAAGTCAACTAACATCAAGACTTGTAACCTCAATCTCTCAGCTAGCTAATGCTACCTCTCAGTCCACCCGCAATCGCTTTCAGTGCTGCTACCACACAGTCCTCCTACATCTACCGTTAGAACCTGGCCAATAAAACCACACATGGGAGGCCTTAATCCGACCGGTATTTGGATCCTGTACCCGCAGGAACTGAAGGGCGGGCCTATCTCTCCAGGATATATAGTTCCCCTGCGCCGTGGTGCGTTGGTTTAAACAACAGTTCCAAATAAAACTACTGCTACCAAACAAGACTTGCAGCCTGGATCTACTGCTACCAGGCCGAAGTGAAGTCGAAATACTACCAGCAACAACACAAATAAAAATCTGATCAGAAATGTCTGTGATAAACAAATGTCAAAAATTAAAAAAAAAAAAAAAAAAAAAAAAAAAATTCCCTTGCCCACAAATTCCAATACAATTACATTGTCCAGAAAAATTAAAAACAACAATTCCCTCTAAATTAGCAAAGGTTAATGATAGACCTGTAGGCCGAAATTACGGTAAAACTGC